>NJDD01009273.1:18161-37649 GCA_002245505.1 Calephelis nemesis
GCTTGTGACATTTACAGGGGTTCCACACAGTTTGAAACATTGGTTTGCATACCTGTGGAACGAAGATTTAATCCAAATTTTGATGTGTTTCAAATAAAGTTCCAAGGTCGCCTTGTGGAAGGCATTTTTGGGGCGTGATTACAACCGTCTGAATAATGTTTTAATTACCTGGGTGAAGAACTTCACTGATCTTTGGATGCTTCATCAACCACTCCGCAATAACCAGTGATGATTTTTTGTGGTGCTCCATCCTTAAGGCTAATGTCTTTAAACTCCTATTCACTAGATAGCAGTCGAACGGTGATGGTACGATACCCATTGCTGTAACAATATATATATTATTTATATAATATTATACACGAAATATGTATACATTACACCCATACCCCTGAAGATGTTCCAAAATACGTGTTTAAATTATTAGAAAATGTTCAGTACATCTAAAGAAATACGAGTGTATCCACTTATAAATACCATGGTCAAAACGACTTCTGATTAAGGAAGAGTTTAGTGCTTTGTACATACTTCAAATGACAAAACATACCAAAATTTTAACACCAAAAATTATTTAAAGTACATTATTTCTGTCCTGTCCTAACTATGAATTTTGTTTTTATTTTTTCTAAGATCTCCTAACAATAACTGACACAACAGAATCAGAATCAGAATAATCTTTATTCACATGAACCATACAAGTGGTATTTGTGCGCGTCGACATTTTTTAAACTACCACCGGATCGGAATTAAAAAAGGATTAGCAAACTGAGTATATCCGTTAATGCATGATTCTATAATCCAGGGAAAAATGGATTCAGTTTTATGTCTAAAGATGATGTGTACTGAATAATGTTAATAATAATACACTCTTTATTGTAAAACTATATCAAGAAATTGTTACATATGTCATATTAAATTGATAAGAAAATATTTTATACAAAAGGCGGTTTTATCGCTAACAAGCGATCTCTTCCAAACAACAAATATTTAGAAGATACATCAAAATAAGGAGAAGGTACAATATCTGTTTACGCATCATAAATATTTCAAATAATTTATTTAGGAAGTAATCTAACATTCTAAAATAAAATTGCTTAATTTATTAATTAAAAGTTAAAACAAAAGAATATGTATATGCAATAAAATGCCCAAAATTTTAACACCGATTTTGGAAAGATAAACAAAATGATGCATGTAATGTCCGTGCTAAAGGGTATATTAAGCTTAGAATGTCAAAATAAGAATGACACTTATAAGATAATAACTAGGCATCTACGTATCAAATGACGAACTCAATATCCTTTTAAAATCAGGCTAGTGAATCAGTACCCTAAATTTCCAAGTCATTCCGCGACATATGCGTGATAGTGACAATAACTGATTTGTCGTAATCATCCGGATGTTGTGAATAGCACGTTCATTCGTTGTGAAATTTCACACGTTTCTTACAAACATATGATCCAGTTTACATCATTTTTTAATAACAAGAAAGCATTTCTAAAGAATTTCTAAACCATGTGGCAAATGCGATTGGCACAAATCATTATTTTCTTAGTGTTAACTCCACTGTACCTAGAGTCCGTTTTTCTACTCTTCTCAAGGGATTTTTAAACCTTGTGGCTAGAGCAATTGGCACAATTTATCAAGTAATTATTTTCTTATTATTAATCCTATTAATCCCGGCGCGGCGTGCCTAGTAAAGTTCGTTTTTTTACTCTTCTCAAAGCATTTCCAAAGAATTTCTAAACCATGTGTTTAGAGCAATAGGCACAAATCATTATTTTCTTAGCAGTAATCCTGGCGTACCTAGAGTCCCTTTTTCTACACTTCTCAAAGCATTTGTAAAGAATTTCGAAACCATATGACTAGAGTACCTGGCACAAATAATATTTTTTTAGTAACTAGAGTCCGTTATTCTACTCTTCTCAAAGCATTTCTGAAGAATTTCTAAACAATATGGCTAAAGCAATTGGCACAAATTATTATCTTCTCATTATTAATCCCAGTGTACCTAGAGTTCGTTTTTCCACCCTTCTTATAGCATTTCTAAAGAAATTATAAACCATTTCCGATTGGCACAAATAATTATTTCCGTCGTACCCGGATTTTTCTACTCTTAACAAGGCAAATCTAAAGAATTTCTAAACCATGTGGCAAGTGCGATCGGCTTAAATCGTTACATACTTTATTAGTATTAATCCCGGCGTACCTAGAGTCTGTTTTTCTACTTTTCTCAACGTATTTCGAAAGAATTTCGAAGCCATGTGGCTAGACCAGAAAAAATCGTTATTTTCACAATATTCATTCCGGCGTACCTAGAATCCATTTTTCCACTTTTCTTAAAGAAATTCGAAACCACGTAGATAAAGCAATTAGTACAAATCATTATTTTCTTAGTATTTATCCCGGCGTACCCAGATTCCGTATTTGTACTCTTCTCGAATTAGCGCGATCTTCGTTATCCTTAACATTCAGTAGCATACTGTCACATTATCTAGCCAGTATTTCTGTGGCAATTGGCACAAAACTTTGTTAATTATAGAAGAGGCAGCATATACTCGTTTGCTATCTCTTTCTTAATAGTGATCACCTGAACAGAACATGCGACAGATGCTATCGACCTTCTAAGAATACTTTTGAAAGAATAACTTCTTAATGGAGTGTAAACGCTTCGTTACGTAACGCGGTACGGCGCAAGTCTCTCCGGATTAGTTTAACTTAGCGCTTTTGCTGGGCGCACCGAGACACGCACATTGTTTTTGACGATTTGAAAATTATATAGTTTAGCGCGAGTATTGCCACAATTTCCTATTCATCCAGCAGTTTCCACTGCTGTATTTTTGTTTTCTTTGGAATATGTTTAAAGCCCACGTAAAGATCTTTGCCGTAGACTTATACAATGGGGAGACGACGAACTCTAACTCCGCGTCAATGTTACTGTTTTCCGCAATTGTTGCCATTCAATGTAATGACCACGTGGGTAAAAAGTCACTAACAAAAATTTGCTAATGAACATAGGAAAAAGTAAAAATGGCAGTATAGAGTAACAGACGGAAAACCGAACAGACAGACTTTCGAATATTTTTTTATGATAATGGAAGGCAAACAAGCAGGCGGGTTTCCTGATGGTAAGAAATTCACGCCGCCTAGAAACACCAAAAGTGATAATGGTGCATTGCAAACCTGAGGACTGAGGACTAACTAACAGTTAAGCCTCGAGCAAAAGTAAGTTTACCGGCTACCTTACCCTCCGAACCGGAACACGGCAACGGCAAACATTGACGTTCTGGCGGCAGTTATAGGTAAGGCGGTGGTACCAATACGGGCAAATCGCAGCCAAACTCTACCACCTAGTCAGATGTCACGGTGTTAGTGACGGTAAGCCTATGCTCACCATTTAAGAGCTGTCTGGCAGAAAGGCAGATGGTCTATTCTGCAAAGGAGCTCGGACCAACACGGGTAAAATTAATCAAATTAGTACAAAAGTATGGATTTTTCTTTAGCTAATTGTGTTCTTAGTTGTAACCCAGAAAACATTTTCCTCAAGCGTAACGTGAGACTAACCACCTTATGGGCTTGAAATTTAAACCTGACACAACATATTTGTTACATTATCCAGGTCAGTGGCCTAAAACTATTAAATTACGACTTAGCTTTGAAACATTTGACAAAAATTGTAGAAAAATGATTGAAATTTGGGCAAAAATCTTTAGTTTTATACTTTTTACAGCTTTTCGCAGTTTAGGCTTTGGCCTATCTAATAAAAGTATATTGTGTAATTAAAAAATGGATTAAAAATATGGAGTATGAAATGTAATTCTATATTTAAATTCCAAAGTATATCTAATTCTACACACAATACCTACCAAATTTATGAGCTCACTGGCTGTTGCCCGGGGCGTTGCCTGCGTGGTCTCACAGGAACATTGTTTCGGGATAAGAACTATTATTGGTTTTAATCCAAGTTATCCTCTTTGTGTGTACCAAATTTCATCAAAATCCCTTTAGTAGTTTTTGCGTGAAGGAGTAACAAACAAACAAACAGACAAATAAATATAAATAAGAAAATAGGATAGGATTAGCACAGATTAGATATTGACTATTGATAAGTCAGTGACAATACTTCGGAAATACCACTACTAGGGAAATGGTTTTCTTGACAATACGCGTGAATGGTGCGTGATCAACATTAAAGTGTTAATGTTAAGCCTATAGTGTGTAAGTTTCTAGACGACCTGGGGGGTTACCATAAGCTCTTAAAACAGTACTATTTCAACAATACTAATTGTCAGTCGAGAAAGACAACCTTATGACGTATGCCATAAAGTTGCCTATAAAGGCAGACATTTAGCAAGATGGAAATAATACTACTTTAAGCGTTTATGGTAGGGCCCCTGATTTCAAAACCACTTTATATCAAGCACTTACCATTTTGTAGGAACCTCAATCTTTCTTCTAAAGCTGGATCTTTCACAACTGCTGCACCCATAATAACATCGGAATGTCCATTCATGTATTTGGTTAAGGAGTACACTGTGATGTCAGCACCGAGCAGTAATGGCTTTTGCAGGTATGGTGTTAGGAAAGTGTTGTCTACTACGACGATGATATCTCTATGGCTCTTGGCGATTTTGACTATGGCAGCAATGTCAGCTACCTTCATTAACGGATTGGTTGGAGTTTCTATCCAGATCATCTGCAAACAAATAACTGTTTTATTAAATTATCTACAGCTGAACGTCAATTGACGACGTGAGGTGTTTTTTTGAAGTTTTTTAGTCGAATAGCGTGTAAACAAACGATAAGGTATTGTGGCAGTTGCAATATCTCGTTTAAATTTTTGTGTAGGTACGGTTTCTACTTTCTACGGTTTAAAATTCTTTACGCCCATATCCCCGAACAGGTAGGCTGAGGCACAACCAGGGAAACCCACGACTAGCCGAAGATATTTACTAAGTCCCACAATGTTATTAATATAATAATCACTGCATAAGATAAAATAATGTCGCTTCCTCTGTCCCTATGTCTCTTTGTATGCTTAAATCTTTAAAAGTACGCAACGGATTTTTAAGCGGTTTTATTAGTAGAAAAGTGATTGAAGAGGAAGGTTTAAATGTATGTTTTCTAGTTAAGTAAAAAATATATTTAACTTAATTTAAAACTATTTTTTTGAAACTTTTTCACCACCTATTCCTGCCGCCATAATGACAATGTCAAGATCCGATCCGGAAGGTAGGGTAGCGGGTAAACTTGCACAATGCCTCGGTCGCTTTTTTTAAATGGCTAATGGTGTTAATTCTGCTGTTTACAAACTAAACTTATTTTAGATGCATGCTATCCTTTTCAAATGAAACAAAAACAAAAGAGATGGAATGTTTTAGACATGTCAGATTAGTCCGAACATGTCAAATTGTGATGTTTTTAATCAAGGTTTCGAGTTATAGGTTAAACGTCTGTAGAAATGACGTGTACGGCCTAATTTGACAGCACTAAAAGTGATTGTCTCTTTCAGTTACTTTCGTTGAAAGAAGACAGCGATAACTTAAATTTAGTTTAGTGGGTGCACAACAAAATTACCACCAATATGTCGCTAGGTGCGAGGTTTTTAGGACTTCACCGGACTATGGTAAGTAGGCCTCGGTCGCAAGACAGCCGCGATGCACCTATCACATCCATGGTGTATATAGGCCACGATTATGTCTTACCATAAGAAGAGTCGTGTGCTTGTATCGTATCACATAAAAAATCTGTTAAACCGATGATAAGTTTCATCGTTTCATTCGTCCTGAATCGCAGCCCATAATTAAGTAATCATCGACGAAGATCACTATCTAACATGTAGGCAAATATGCTATCTCATTGTGGGTAATATCTGATATAAAATACATTGCGCAAGAATCATACAAGTAGATATTGCTTCATAATCTGAACTTTTAAGACAAAAAAAGAATAATTAGATTACTACTTTTTACAAAACAAAAAAATTACAATTTTTTTTAAAAAAAAGTCATATTTCATACAGTTTTCCGCAGCATTAGGACTCTAGCCGATTATAATATTACTAGCGCCCCGCCTCGGCTTCGCACGGGCATAAAACATACATATAAACCTTCCTCTACAATCACTTAATTAAAAAATCCATTGCGTAGTTTTAAAGATTTAAGCGTACAAAGGGACATAGGGACAGAGGAAGCGACTTTGTTTATACTGTGTAGTGATTCTATGCTTTCTTTTACAAACCTTTATTCCTAACACAGGTAAAATAAAAAAAAAAGTTAAAATATTTATCAATTTTTGATCGCCTCTGTGGTCTAGCGGTCCGGGTGTTGGACTTGACTGCATGAGGTCACGGGTTCGAATTCCGGGTCGGCCAACAAAAAGAAAATTGGATTTTTCCAATAAAAAAAAATGTTGGTCGGGATTGGAAATGTGCCCGGTTGACGATAGGCTTGCCTCCTATCACATTGTGGAACTTAGTGTCTTTGGCTAGTCGTGGGTGCCCTGGTTGTGCCTCCGCCTACCTCTTTGGGGATATGGGCGTGAAGATACTTTTTTTTATTTATTTATCAATTTTTACTCGATACTACGCCTGATGTCCAAATTTTTTGCTATACCCATATTTTTTGCAATGTAGAGGCAGACGGCTTTATTCAATCTAAATGACAGATAATTACTTTGTCCTTACTCGTAGTCGTCAAGTGTTTATGGACAAAACGATGAGTGCGCTTCGCGTAAAAAAATATGCTGTCTCGTTGCGAATATTTTGTTAAAACCCTTTGCAAATGAATCAGCATTTTTTATTTAACAGCTGTTGTTTGTGTTGGTTCTACGTTTTTTTTTTAACTATACGAGTACTGGTGAATTGGAGAAAAAGTATACCAAGTTCTTACAAACATCGGCTGTCTACCAGACCGTAGTATACGTACTTCAAATAAATAATGATTCTTGTATGTACAATTATTAAAATTTAGAATGACTGATATCGATATATTTATGTCGAAATATGCATTATGTGATAAAAATATGATGAAAAATATGATTAAAAACGAACTAGAGCTAGAAAATACTTTACTGTTATTATAGCCTCAATGCTCACCATGCTTTGTCTTGTCCTTATGTCCAGCTGGTCTAAGATTCCGGCCATGAGCTATTTACTCACAAATAACATTTAGCCCATTCTTACGGTGGCACATTTTCATTGTTTTGTAAAGCTCGAAAGAGTTGAAATTACTACCATGTTCCGTACGAAGTAATTGAAACTCTTTTTAAACTTGAAAAATGCAAAATATTGAAAATGGGCCATCTTAAGAACTGGGTCATCTTAGACGCAATTATCTTATTAGTAAGTAAAATTAGAGTAAGTAAAATTACTTCGCCAGCGGTCTCCCTGACCGCACCCAGGTGGTTGTGTGACTTTTTTGTGATTGTTTGTTTTTGTGTTTTAGTTTAAAATGAACATTAATGACGACAATATCGAAAGCTGGCTTCACCAAGAGATCTCAGATGATGATGAAATTTCTGGAGAAGATTGCAATGATGTTGAAACTAATATAACCATCGATCAAGTAGTGGGAATCCGAATGTGAAATTGATGGCGACGGTGATGAGAATTCCTTACTGGAACCAACAACCCCGTCAGGATCACATTCTACTACCAGACGTTCAGAAGAAGGCGATTCGTCAGAAGATAATATTCCACTTTCACGCTTGGAATCTAGGCCAAGAAAGAAAAAAATATTTTAGCAGTACTCCACTTCTCATCGGACGCGAAGTTGGCACCTGGCTATATTTTAAAAATGATAAGCATCTCTGCTGCTAATGCATATGTAATCACCTGCAGTAACCAAGCTCTGAAGACTGAAAGTCGATTTAAATTCCTGAAAATGTTGGCTCAACAACTTACAAAACTGCACAAGGAACTTCGCGAAAAAAATGATTGCGTTCCGAGGGACGTAAAGAACTCTATTCGCCGTATTTTGCAGATTAAAGAAACTTGACCAAGAACTTCTGATGCCGAGAAATTTGAAGTACGTAAAACGTGTTTCACGTGTGAACAAAAAAAGAAAAGCAAAACTTCATATCTATGTTTTCTGTGTCAAGTACAAATTTGTTTGGAGTGCGCGTAAAAAAATGTGTTCCGCGAAAAATTGTAAAACTTCATGCACAGCAATTTTGTTAATTATTTGGTATTTTGTTTATTTTTTTTTGTTTGATTTTCTTTAAAAAATTATTAAAATTATTAGAAATAAGAAAAATAAGTAAAAAAATTAAATTCCTATTGATAAAAATCTCTTTTACTGAGAGCAGTAATTTTGGTGCCATAAATGTTACTTCACAAATGTTTTGCTATTTTTATAAGACTATTACTTTAATGCTAATAACTTTTGGAGCTAAAATAAAAGAAATGAATATAAATATGCATTTTATGCAACCAAATGTCAATTTGTCACCATGGATTTAAAAATAAATGCATTTATCTAACAGCGGTCTCTGCGACCGCACGTAGGTGGTTAAATGTTAAAGATGGACAGGTGACAGACATGTGTTAAAACTATTTTGTGAAGAGCGGAGCAAAATATTTGTCAAGTACAGTTACGTCCTTGGTGTCTTTAGATGACGCGCACTTTTAGCATCAGAAGAGCCCATAGCGTTTTTGCTAAAAACATCCTTCCCTCGAGGACATCCAAGTCATGTTATTCTTGAAACATTTTCGCAGAAAAATTTTCAGTCGGTTATGTACATTACTAAGTAAATTCCTTGGTTCGTGTGCAAAGGCCGGCAAATATCAAAATGACAAAGGATTTATTGCAAATATTATCTGTCAAATACACGATATGACTGGACTGATTGAATCTAATTAATCGATCATTTAAATTAATCGATCATTTAAATTAATCGATCATTTAAATTAATCGGAATCAGCTTTATCTGCCGAGATAAATGGTTTGATTAAGAACCAGTTGTTTAAATTAAACCTAATTAAATCCTCTTTTTGACAATTATGAGGTCATTCCAAATTATACAGACTAGTGGTCGCCCATTGGTCGAAATTCGACCACAATAAATTTCAATATCTTGTTGATTTTTTTTTTTTATGTAATAGGAAGGTAAACAAGCAGACGGATTTCCTGATGGTAAGAAATTCACGCCGCCTAGAGACACCAAAGATGGTAATGGTGCGTAGCCAACCTGAGGTCAGGGTGTTAGGCCTCGAGCAAAAGTAACTTTACCGGCTACCTAACCCTCTGAACTGGAACAAGTCATGACGTTATGGCGGCAGAAATAAGTAAGGCGGTGGTAATAATCCGGGCGAGTCGCTGCGAAACTCTACCACCTAGTCAGATGTCTCGGTGCTAGTGATGATAAGCCTATGCTCGCCTCTTACGAGCTGCCTGGCAAGAAAGGTAGATGATCTATTCTGCAAAGGAGCCCGGACCAACACGGGGTAAAACGCCATCTTCATTTCTCAAGACCAACTACTTTGTTTCCACATTTTAGTGCGCCATCTGTGACCTTTTATCGATATCCTATTAATATTATAAAAGTGAAAGTTTGTATGTATGGATGTATGGATGTTTGTTACTCTTTCACGCAAAAACTACAAAGCCGATTACGATGAAATTTGGTATGTAAGTAGCTGAAGACCCAGAATAACATATAGGCTACTTTTTATCCCGGAGTTCCCGCGGGATTGGGACTTACGCGGGTGAAACCGCGGGGCGCAGCTAGTCATTAATATATTTGTGTGTGTCAAATGCATTGTAGTATGGGTAATGTTTTATTTATTGATTTAATGTGCAGTCGTTTTGGGTAACTTTGAATCATTGTGTAACTTTGAACAAAATTAAAAAAAAGATTCATGAATTCATTTCTGTAATGTTTTAGTTCTTTCAATATCGTTGTTCTTTAAAACGGAACGCCAAAATTATAAGTAGCAATCATAAAAGAAAAAAGTAAACTGTGAATGTCAAAATTTGTAAAATAGCGCCTTTTTCCCTAGTAAAGTTTTAGCAAGTGTTTGTTGCTGCAATTAGGAATCGCAAATAAATATATAAAATTTATTGTTAAGAGGTATGTTTTGATGTTTATATGTAACATGTAGCCTAATTATTATTTTTTTCAAATTGGTCACCTGTATTTAATGGTAAAAATTGTGTAAAATTGATAGTTTCGAAGATGATTAAAATCGAAGTAGTTTGAATGGTTCAAAGCTACCCGGGTCATATAAAATATTACATTGGGTAACATTGAATATGATCACTATACACTAATGTAATTAATAATCAGGGCCCTACCATGAACGCTTATAGCAGTATTATTTCCATCTTGATAAATGTTCGGTTTTATAATGAAACCTTATGGCATACGCATAAGGTTGTCTTTCTCCGATGACATTTAGTATTATTGAAATTTGAAATAACACTGTTTTGTACACTTATGGTAACCCCCCAGTTTTGATTAAAAAATCGAGCTATTTTCAGGCTTAAAAACTGCCTGAATGAATATATAGACCACCCGTCTTGCCCATCCAAAAATGAAATATGTCGAATTGATGAGTCTTACATACCTAATTAGTATCCTAAAAAAACAACAAATATCAAGAAAAGGCGGCCATATTTATATTGACTATGACATTTTGTGAATGGGTGTTTGGGTGAATGACTTTTTCAAAAAGAAAAATTGCTTAGAGATTTTTTTATTAAAATTTAAGATTTTGATCTCATTCGATAGCCTAATAAATGTACAATTTATTGTGTTAAACACTACTTTCTTAGTTTATTGTGGTTTAATAAATAACTACAAAAAAATACTTATTTTTTTTCCATCAAATTGGCTACATTGATTCAAATGACAAGACTGAGCTATCTTTTAAGAAAATGTATGTCGAATAAATGCCATTTTACTCTCCAGGGTTTTTATATTTAAACAAACGTCATACAATGTTACTAATACTTAAAATAATTGAATGATTAAAGTTTTCATATCCAGGCAAAACTCATATTCCAAGTTACCCAAAACGCGTGATAACATTGAATATGACTTTAGGGGGAAATTAAAGGCAGTTTGGTTGTTTTTTCTTTAAATTTGTTAAGTTTGCCAAATAAACCAACTCAAAAGATCCCTATTCAGTCAACAAAATATACTTGTAATTAATAACATATTAGATTGTAACATCAAAACATTGCCAAAATGTTCAAAGTTACCCAAATCGAGGTTACTTTATAAGCATTATTATTGGAAATATTAGCGTTCTGCACTTCTCCTACACATAAACTATAAGCGTGCCAAATTTTATGCTCCTGCGTCCGCGCAATTTTCGTAAAAAGGGGTCCAAGATTTGGAATGACGTATTTATACATACATACATATTTATACATTACGTATATTAATATAGAATACATAATCTTTAGGATGACCCTTCTTACCCACAGATTTAACGCGGCGTATTATACAAATGTAAAGCACGTATTATACGAATATAATGATTTTATTATACAAATATAGTACGGCCAATCTAGCAAAACGAATAAAACTTAAAATTCTATAGTTCTAACTTTAAAAATAACATTCAAAGGTTCCTTTTGAATGAAATATTATCAATCGCCTCTGTGGTCTAGCGGTTCAGTCGTTGACTGTACAAGGTCCGAGGTTCGAATTCTGGGTAGGGCAATAAAAAGAAAATTGGGTTTTTGCAATTTTCTAATAGAAAAAAATGTTGCTCAGGATTGAAAATGTGCCCGGTTGGCCACCTGTCACATTGTGGGACTTAGTGCCTTCGTCTAGTTGTGGGTGCCTTGGTTGTGACTCTGTCTACCTCTTCTGGGATATGGACGTGAAGATGCTTTTTTATGTTATCAATTGTACCTATTTGTTTTTCTACTAGCTGCTCCGGCGAACGTCGTTTTACTAATTCAGTTTGTATGGGAAAAAATAAAATGTGTTTTTCCCAGTTTTCTTCAAGTCGATCGGGATAAAAAGTACCTACCCTATGTTCGTCTCCTGGTTTTAAGCTACCTCCGTATCTTTTAATTTTCAGCCAAATCGGTTCAGCCGTTCTTGAGTTATAAATAGAGTAACTGACATGACTTTTTTTAAATATATATAGATATAATTGTCCCTTTTAGTATAAGTCAGTGAACCAATTTAGTTAAGTACTTTTACGAACAAAACATTTTTAGAATTGACAAAAATATTTTTATTAACATTTAATTTATGAACTGTAAAGGCACTGTTTGATGTATACAGCAGTATTTAATTATTACTAATTTAAGACATCACAGTACGAACCCAAGTTGACTAATGGTAAATTCAACAAACTATCTCCAGATAGAGATAGCCTCCTAGAGTTCTGTCCCTAAAATATTTTATTTAATTATTAGTGTTTGCATGGCAACAGACCCATAGCAGTCCTATTTTTTAGATTATTATCGTTGACTACATTCCTATGATGTCTCAGTTTCGATTTCCGGGTAAGGCGATTAGAAATTTATTTTTTCAATTTCTAATAAAATAACGTTGCCTGTTACTAAAAAGCGCCCGGTTGGCGACAGGTTTACCATCTATCACATACATCCTCTGCCTTAATGCTCCGAGGATACGGATACCTTTATAGATGTATATCACTCGTAAAAACCTGTTTTATTAAATAAATATCCCTGGACAAGTTACACAAATTGAATCCCCCAAAGTAAGCAAATTATATGCTTGTGCTACGGATGTGTTCGTCAACGACACGAATATACAGGGGTACTTAAATAGAGACTACAATAAATTTAATAAACTGGGTGTTTATATATAACCCGGTAATGCAGACATTTGAATGTTTATCACACAATTGTCTGGCCCCGTCGGGAATCGAACCCGAGCCTCGCGGTTGATCAGTGTAGTTAGGCGTGTACGCTAACCACTCGACCAACGAGGCGATCAAAGCCGCTTACATAAGCTTGTTTCAAATGATTAAAATGTTTACTTGTTGGTCCGGGCGCCTTTGTAGAATATATCATCTGCCTTCTTTACCAGGCAGCTCGTAAAAGGCGAGCATAGGATAACCGTCACTAACACCGTGACATCTGACTAGGTGGTAGAGTTTCGCAGCGACTCGCCCGGATTGGTACCACCGCCTTATCTATTCCTGCCGCCATAACTTCATGACGTGTTCCGGTTCGGAGGGTAAGTTAGCCGGTAAACTTACTTTTGCTCTAGGCCTAACATCCCGGCGTCAGGTTGGCAACGCACCATTACCACCTT
Source organism: Calephelis nemesis (assembly GCA_002245505.1). Taxonomy (NCBI): domain Eukaryota; kingdom Metazoa; phylum Arthropoda; class Insecta; order Lepidoptera; family Riodinidae; genus Calephelis; species Calephelis nemesis. Next base: position 31,407 of record NJDD01009273.1, read on the forward strand.
TGGTGTCTCTAGGCGGTGTGAATTTCTTAACATCAGGAAATCCGTCTGCTTGTTTGCCTTCCAATATCATTAAAAAAAGTCAATTACTTATAAATGTGCATTTAAACAACAAATTTAACACAACATACACGGACCAAATTCTATTAATTAACGTCAAATAACGACATGTCACGGCGCACAAATAGTGTTTTAAATTTTCAACGCGCAAATACTCTACACGACGCAAATCAGTAGTTCGAAACTATTTTTAAACATGACTATTATATAGAGATTCTTTTTAAGTATTATCTAATTTTGTAATCCAGACACGTGACGTCCACTAGATACCTGATAATGATTTTTAACCGACATTTTATACTTTAACCGACTCCAAAAAAGGAGGTTCTCAAATCGACTGCATTTTTTTGTTTTCTTTTTATTTCTGTTACGCGATTAATTTTAAAACAGCCAGTTTATTTACAGCCAATATTAATAATAATCTAACTGAGATAAGAGATAGGGGTCCCTTAGATGAGTAACCAGGCAAACACTGTTAATTTTTGGTAAATAACAAAAATATCTTAGCAACAAAACTCTATTAGACCTATATCTGCAGATATGGTATTAATATTGGCCGTTAGTTCTTTTTAGATAGGTCATGATTCCGAGGTGGTTCTATATTAATTTTATCATAATGTTTTCGCTTATGTTGAATTTAAGCACACAAGTCGCATGTTGATAAAATTCATTTGGTACCATTTCGGTATTATTTACCTACTAACTTTCGAAAAGAGAATTATCAAATCGCGACCAATAATATTTATTTAGCACCATTTCGGGATCATTTGCTAAATTTTGAAAAAATAATTATTATCAAATCGCAACGTGGTATCCAATGAAATAGTAGAAGTCGGTTTTTCCAATTTTACTGTGTCAACATCCCGGTCTCAGGTTGGCAACGCACCATTACCACCTTTGGCGTCTCTAGGCGGCGTGAATTTCTTACCATCAGGAAATCCGTCTGCTTGTTTGCCTTCCAATATCATAAAAAAAGAAAAAAAAATAGTTAAGTAGAAATTTGCATCAAATTTACCAAAATCGGGATTCAATTATAATGAACAAAAATATACAAAATACCACTAAAATTGATTATTTTCACTCAATATACACACGAAATTCAATAATTATGAAAATACTTCGACTATCTTTCCCGATGACGCCAAAACTCGCAGTTTCACTTAATTATTAACATAAGTAATTTTAACCGGTTCCACATCAATTATTACTACATAGTATAAAACAAAGTCGCTTCCTCTGTCCCTTTGTATGCCTAAATCTTAAAACTACGCAACGGATTTTGATGCAGTATTTTTAATAGATAAAGTGATTGAATAGGTAGGTTTATATGTATATTTCATAACCGTACGAAGCCAGGGCGGGCCGCTAGTCACTTATTAACGACTGACTAACTATAGAAAGTATGTTGCAGTTTTTCTTACATGTTATCAGATTTCGTAATCAGCAGACCAATATAACGTCAAAAGACTGTATACAATATAACGCCATTTGAACATATGAATATAGACGTACTTAGTTCTTTTGTAGGTGTTATCAGCTTTTGTTTTTTAATACATTAAATAACGTATCAATAAGTGACGTGACACCTAAAGAAATATTTTTAACACCATTAACGCAAACATACCTAATTGATAGACGATTTTATATGGCAATTCAAAGGAAATAAAAATAATTGGAGATTTGTACAGATGCACAGACACACCTGCGTACACACACATACATACACACACACAATGACACGCACACTCGCACGCACGCACGTGTAAACCTTATAGCACCTTTTTCCGGAAATAGAAGTCAAGTAAAAAGTCAAACATGAGAAAAAGACCTTCCCAACTATTTTACTAACCTATCGTTTGCTGGTAGTTATCCAGTAATTTTGGTTTCTAGATAACACTCGCTCAAATATGTACCCAAGCATTACGTATTTCTGAATACACAGCCTGCTGGCCCTTGCCATGTTTCGTGCTTGAGGGTAGAATAGGAGATTGACTTGCACATGTGGCTTAAGATCCAGGCCATAAGTTAGCTACTACCAGTGACATTATAGTTTCTATAGACGACGAATATCTCTCATCATAGGGCCATTATTAATAACGGCATTTTTTCTATATGCATACTAATATTATAAAGAGGAAATGTTTGATTTTTTGTTTGTTTGAAGCGAATAGGCTTTGAAACTACTGGACCGATTTCAAAAATTCTTTCACCTTTAGAATGCTACATTATTCCTGAATGACATAGGCTTTGTTTAATCAAAATCGGTGCAGCAGAAGCCAAGTTACGCAGGCGAAGCTGCGTGAAACTGCTAGAACTGCGTGAAAATGTAACGGATCAGAATTTATAGGCACTTAAAAAAACTTTTGAATATGTACTAGGTACAAGCGGTTCCTTTGTTGCGCAAACTTAATTGACACTAGAATGATGATGATGATCATTTTAAAGTGACGAGAAAACCGGTTTTATTAGTCAAATGATAAAAGCACTTGACCTTATCCAATTTATCCAAGTTACAAATATCTTGAGACTTATCGATGACTTACGAGCGGTTATCTCGCTGCATGTTTCACATTACGAGTCGTTTAACCGATAACGAATGTTATGCTTAAATTGATTGATAAGAGAATTTAAATATTAGAAAAATGTTGTAATAATTTTAACTTTTCATCATGCTTTTGAATACGTAGCGCACAATGTACGAGTACCTACGTATATTATGTATTCTGTGTTAATAATTAAGCATAATATTGTAGCCACGTTATAGCTGTGAGTGGGACACTTCCATAATTTTCCAAAGTTTTTTAGCTCATTTTCTATTATTATACAATAATTGAATAACAAATTCGATATTAAAGAAAAAGATTAAAAAATCGGTAAACAAGTGTAACACCCAACGTATATCAGATTTACCAAAACAATTACAAAATGTTTGCGTTTCTTTGTATATTTTTAAGACAAATTTAGATTTGATACTGCATTTTAAATTAAATATTACAGCAATATCATTTTTATAAAGTAAAATTTATTGCGACAAGCATTTTACTCCATATCAACATTTCAATAGTCTAGTAGAATACGTTGCTCTACCTCTACCAATGACTATATCATACTTGCCTACCTCTACCTCTCCTATTCACTTTTAAACTAGACTATTAAAAAATATATCTTCTCGACCCTATTCTTGAAGAGGTAGGCAGAGGTACAACCAAAGCAACCACGGCTTGCCAAAAACCTAATCCCACGATGCGATAGGTGGCAAGCCTATCGCCAACCGAGTACATATTGTTGAGCATTGTCGTTTTTATTAGAAAATTTGGAAAACACATTTTTGTATGTCGGGGATCGAACTCGGTACCTTATGAAATCAAGTCCAACACCGGTCGCTACCACCACAGAGGGGGTTAACTGATTATACTAATACTGTCTCATTAATAAACCTGGTAGAAGTAAAATTAGGTTGATATTGTAGTCTGTATCACATTGTGATAAAGACTATGATATCGGATTAAACCTTAGAGTACTTTACTCCGCGTTTATTAATAAGACGGTTAGTGAATGTGTATGCGGTTACCAAACGAGACAAACACAGTAACATCAAACACACATCAAACACATACAGTCTCATCAAACACAGTATGTATAGTCACCGTACGCATGATTGCTTTGTCATTGCATACTGCCAACAAGTCGTACGAATTAGAATATGAAAAGGAAGTGAGATCACTCACCTTTGTGTTGTTCTTTATAGAGCTCTTCAGAAGATCAAGGTTCGTGAAGTCTGTGAATGTTGTTTCGATGCCTAATCTTTCGATCACTTTACTGTAACAAGAGAAATCTGTTAAATAATGCGTTTAGATTTAATCGCAGCGATATGACGACCCCATCGTCCTTTAGTAACATTATCAAAATATATAAAAACTCTTTATTGTGCACTAAATACAAAGAAAATAAAAACTATACTACATAGTATAAAACAAAGTCGCGTGCTCTGTCCCTATGTCCCTTTGTATGCTTAAATCTTTCAAACTATGTAACGGATTTTGATGCGGGTTTTTAATAGATATAGTGTTTAAAGAGGTAGATTCATAATTATATTTTAAATAACCCGTGCAAAGCCGGGGTTTGCCGGTATTATAAAATAACATGTCCTGACTGACTGATTCATCATCGCCGAGCAAAAACTGTTAGAGTTACAGCCATGAAATTTGGTGAATAAGTTCGTTTTATTGAGTACACACCTATTAAGGACATTTTGAAAATTCTACCTCTGAGGGGCTGAAATAAAAGTTAAATGTTTGTATGGAAGATCGTCATTTTTTAAGTTACAAACATAAAACTTTAAGTTTGGGCTACTTATTAAAAATGAGTAGATACTTATTTAAGCGTTTCTAAGAATTCTACCCCTAAGGGGGTGAAATAGGAGTTGAAAGTTTGTATGAGAGTCGTTATTAATAGGCTATAATCAGTAAATATATATTAAATGCCACGCGAGCAAAGCCGCGGGTAACAGCTAGTCATCAAATAAAACTTAATCTATAAGATATATAAGTACACAAAGGCCACCTTACTTCTAGTCAGCTATCTCTTACAGTCAATTTTATGGCATAGAAACAAGATTTAGCGTAATACTGTGCACCAGTGCAACAGTGTTCTCAAAAACATTTAAAAATAGTTTTAATTGATCATTTACTTTAGTTTCTGACTAAACGATAGTCTGGCAACAATTTGTCTAAATTTGTTTAGTCTTCATGTCGACAAAACGTTAGTGATCGACAGTGTCGTGATAGGAGAGTAAGTTAACTAACGCAAAAGGCTCAAAATCTCAAGTTGATCGCATCGTTATTATTTTCGATTTTTTTACCACCAAGAAATCCGAGTGCTTTTTTTCCTTTTTTCCACAGAAAAAACTTTCATAGGTTTTAATTTTTACGCCCATTCTAATTATTGCTGCTAACAAAATCAGCTACCTAACAGTGAAATCCTCGTCAAACCGGAAAATAACCGTAACAAAGCATACAGATAAAAGAATGATTTCTTAAAAAACTTATTATAATTCCAACGTGTCATGCTGAATATATTATATTTCACCTTTAAAAAAAGAATTTGGAATTTATTTAAAAGATAAAGCCTAGCAAGCCAACCTTGGCCCTATACTAATTATCACCGATTAATAATAATCAAGATGATTACGGTGATGGTACACAATTTAGCACTGTACTTGTAGATAACAGGACAGATAACATTAACTGTTGATATTAATTTGCCAAAGTTCAAGGTTGCCAGCGCAAAATGATAAAATTCGTTTTATTACGAAAGACGTAAGATTGTAGTGCTAAGATAGCGCAGCATAGTTTCGTTTCGACTATAAAACCTCCATAGACTGCAACTGAACATTAGTGTTTTTTAATGGTACGACAGACAATTACAAACACACGGATTTTCTGATGGTAAGAGTAACCTGATAATATTCGTTTTCTAAGAATAAGTTGCTAAGATAGCGCAGCATAGTTTCAGTTCGACTATTAAACTCCTTATACTACAACTGAACAGTTAATTTTTTATTTATTTGGTAAGACAGAAAACAATCACACGGCTTTCCTGATGGTAAGAGACAACCTGATAATATTCCTTTTCTACGAATAAGTAGCAGTGCCAAGATAGCGCAGCATAGTTTCATTTCGACTATAAAACCTCCATAGACTAAAACTGAACATTAGTGTTTTTTTTATGGTAAGACAGACAACAAACACACGGATTACATGATTGTAAGAGACAACCTGATAATATACTTTTTCTAAGAATAAGTAATAGTGCTAAGATATCGCAGCATAGTTTTATTTCGACTATACTACCTCCGTAGACTACAACTGAACATAAGTATTTTTTTAATGGTAAGACAAACAACAAACACACGGCTTTCCTGATGGTAAGAGACAACCGTGGCCTATATACATAGATGGTATCTATATACTATATACATAGATCTATGGCCAGAATGTTAGTCTACTCTACCAGCTATCCTGCCCTCCGAACCCAATAATAATTATTATGATTGAGGCGGATAGAATAGGTTCCTAAGACTAAGAACTCACGGAGCGGTTTTTACTCGCGCCCGCGGCAGTTGCGGGCCCTCCGGTACTGTAAAATGTAGATTTGCATGCAAAAAGTAAGAGCACATTTCACGAC
>NJDD01009274.1:0-26628 GCA_002245505.1 Calephelis nemesis
ACAAAGGCCGCCGAAACAAAGCGCTAGCGCACGACTGCTCGGAGCGGAGGTCGGAGTGGGAATTCTGGCAGTAGAAAAGACTAATCAGTACATGAGCACATGTAGGTAAAGATCTTGGCCATAAGATAGCAACTCAGCAATAGTATGTATGTGCTTATAGATGACGATTGTTTCTTACCATCACGAGAGCCACATGATTTTCTTATTAGATAATAGGAAAATACATTTCTTGTGTTTGTTGCCCGACCCAGTAATATGAACTCGGGACCTCATGAAGTCAAGTCCAACACCTGGACCGCTAGAATACAGAGGCGACTGAAACAAAAATGTCTTTCTTATATTATAACTATGAATGTGTTTCACTTCGCACGTTATATAGATCCAGGCTAAGAACTCTGACTTATACTGCGCCCATTCGATAATAAAAAAATCACTTTAATGATGAAGTGGTGTTTCTTGGGTCTAGCCGCATCGGATGTGTGCCCGGTTGCCGATAGGCCTGCCACCTATCACATTATGGGACTTAGTGTCTCTGGCTAGTCTTAGATGTCCTGGTTATTCTTCTACCGACATTTTTAGGGATGTCTGCGCGAAGGTACTAATTTAAGTATAGGTAATAGTTTTGGATAAAATTATGCTCATAAACAACATATCGACTTTAATATAAACGAATTTGTCGATAATTTTGCGTGTGCAGTATAAGAGATGCGATGAAATAACTGAAATCATTAAAATTTTCTCTCCTAAAAAACTCGCAATCATTATAACCCGCACCCACATTTACAAATTTATTTAAAATAACTTTAATTAGAGTTTTACTGCCGCAGAAATGTTAATTGCCAAATGGAAATGTTACTCGGATATGTTTTACAGCTGTATGAAATTAAAACAAACCGAACAATTCATTTTGTTCAGGAAAAATATCATCGTAGGGGAGTTAAATTTTGCATTTACAAACAATTCAACCTGACTGGGTAACGTTGACTTTAAAATATAGCATAGAGATGTGAGGAACCCATTGCTAACAGGTCAACATCGTTGTGATACTCTTGCTCTTTTACCATTACTTAGGGAAGGTGCATTATGTTTCTTTCCTCTATAAATACTTACTGGTCAGCTCTGCAGTCACTCATTGCACACACATTTCCTTTGTCAGCCAACCCATCAAAGCCTTCTTTGCTCTTATCAGTAAAGCAATATCCATTCCGTTTTCTTATCCTAAATATTATTTTATAAATGCTAAAGTTTGTTTGTTTGTTCGTTACCCCTTCACGCAAAACTGCTTGTCGCCTCTGTGGTCTATTTGGTCAGGTGTTGGATTTGATTTCATGAGGTTCCGGATTCGAATCCCGCGAAAGCAACAAAAAGAAAATGTGGAGTGGAGTTGTTATATAGCCCTGATGATGCTTGTATAGCGAAACCGTTTGGCTAAACTATAAAAATAATAAAATTATGGGGAAAGTACAAGTGTTTGAATAAATTTGTTTCAAGAAAGGAATTCCACGAAGCACCGACGATATGAAGTATAGAAACTATGTGGTATTTCCAATTTTCTAATAAAAGAAATGTTGCTCGGAATTGGATATGTGCCCGGTTGGCGATAGGCTTGCCTCCTATCACATAGTGGGGTTTAGTGTCTTCGGTTAGTCGTAGATGCCCTGGTTATGCCTCTGCCTATCACTCCGGGAATATGGGCGTGAAGATAATTACCTACTTTTATCCCTTACAACTCCTGTTACGAGATACTACATTATTATCTCTTTATTTGACTTATGCTGGTTTTTCTTGGTTTCCCTCCTACTCTTTTTTCTTCTAATTTTCATTATGTTTTTTAACATACACACATATGTAAACATGACATGTCGGCACAAATGGCCTCTCAATATTCCTTTTTTCTTTATATAATGGCTATGATTTTCTCTTTTATTTTTCCCAGAACCATTTCTTGTTAAATACTCGTAATATTAATCTGTATTTTTGTTTAAGATATTGGAAGATAAACAAGCAGGTAGATTTCCTGATGCCAAAAATTCACGCCGCCAAGAGAAACTAAAGGTGTTAATAATGTGTTGCCTACCTGAGGCAGGGATGTTAGACCTCGAGTAAAAATAAGTTTACCGGCTACCGTACCTATCCTCCAAAACGTAACAGGTCGACGGCAAGCACTGACGCTATGGAGGCAGGAAGAGGTTAGGCGGTGGTACCAATCTGGGCGAGTCGTTGCGAAACTCTACCACCTAGTCAGATGCCACAGTGTTAGTGATACCGAGCCTATACACGCCTTTTACAAGCTGCCTGCCAGGAGAGCAGATGTTCTTTTCCGCAAAGGAGCCCGGAGCGACACGGGGAAACTGTATACTGATTTCTAAAAATCTTTAATTCGAAGTAGATATATAGATACTCAGCATTATATACATAACAATTATATATACATATACGTATATATATATATATATGTATAATGTAGACATATACAACAGAATATATTACATTCAGCATTATTACCAAGAAAAGAATTCATACAAATCTGATTATGCTAATCGGTGGTAACTGAAAATTACAAGGGGACAAATCCATTTCCTCTTAATTGCTTCTGACTCTATAATTGAGATCGGTAATGGAAACAGATTAAACATAATTGTACTTAGAGCTACGTAATGTTACACTTGTATTTGATTCTGTTATAATATCGACTATTAACGGTCACAGATTAAATAAGCGTGTTTACTGTTAAGGAACAATAATCTGAGATTTAGCAATGAAGGGGTTCAAATTCTTAAAATAAAATAAAAACTTGACTTCTTGAGGTACCAGACTCGATTTCCGGGTAGGGCAACAAAAAAAATTTGAAAATGTATATTTTACATTCTGTTATAAAAATAATGTTGCCCGGGATTGGATATGTACTACCAATAGCTATACTGACGTATTACGGTTTGTTGATTATTAGAACCTGGCTTAAGCCGATTACATAAATTAACAAAACGAAGATTAAATGCATAAAACGTACATCGTATGTGTAAAAAGTATTTGATAAGTAATGTTAGAGAACCTAAAATGAGGGGTTGTACCCGCTGGTTATAATTTTTTTCTAATAATGTAAGTTTGTTACAATAAATAAAATGAATTCAAAACAAAAAAAAAAACTTTTTAGAAGAACCTTTTATTCAAACGCTTTAAAAAGAAGAAACTAATTTTTTTGTTTACAAAATACTGACTATGAACTTACAACCTCATTATACATAACTTACTTCATTATAAGCTTCTCGCGCGACTTCCTTGTGTAAATGAACTAGTACCTACTTGTTGATTTTTATAAAATCTACTAATTAATAAAATTTACATTAACTAAATATTGATCATCGCGGCAAGCTTATTATATATATTGAAATAAGTTACGTATAATGAGGTTGTAAGTTCACCGTCAGTATTTTTTAAAGAAAAAAATTAGTTTCTTCTTTTTAGAACGTTTGAATAAAAGCTTTTTCAACAAGTTTTTTTGGTTTTAATTTAATTTTTACTTTTTACTTATCAATGGATTAGTTCTTTAATCTGTTCACCTCATTCAATGCATCATTGTTGCATCATTCAAAATTAACCGGGAACCGATTCTCGGTTAATTTTGAACAATCCAGCAAGGAGACCTTCTGATAATTTTACCCTACTTAAGCCACGTATGCTTGACCAGCAGCAAAGAGCTTTGAGCCTAAGTAAATAACGGCGTAATCGACAGCTGTACTACCCTTCATTTTGTGTACTGTACAAGCACAACATAATACGATTGGCAGCATTCTTCATTCCGCGATTCCGTGAATATATTTTGCTGGAAATTTCACAGACTTAGACTGAATTACGTGAACACCGTCCTTACCGAAGTCAATGCGGACGTATTTTATTGATGGAATTAGAATGACGTTACATTATTTTTCGTGTTGCTCTCAACGAGCCCTTTCATTTGATACCCATATTGTAGAGCATTAAAAATAACTATTCGGGAATGTTGAATTTGGAATGACGTCAAGTTCAAATATTCCACCCGAACTAAAATACATACATTGCTCGGTAAATAAAAGCTTATAATATATCGCCTTTGTTTTTTTTATTGATATAAGAGGAGGCAAACTTCTGCCTTAGGAATTCTGTCTTAGGAATTTACAATTTTTAGGCTTAGCCTTAGACTTCTTATTTGTTATATCAGTGATTGGTATTAGATTTTTAATACGTGAGAGTAAATATGTTTCATTAATATTACTATTTTTAAAACTGTATTTCTATCTTCGAACGCAGAGTTATCTGGCGCTTATTCTAGTTTGGGTATATACTCGTAGTTCCAGTGATCATATCATCGAATTATTAAAAACTTCGCCTACAAATACGTAACAAATATAAATAATACAGCCACATATATATCCCTCGACAAGTCACACAAATTAAATCTAACCCCAAAGTAAGCAAATTATATGCTTGTGTTTATTCGACGATTTAAATACACAGAAATACTTAAATAGGTACCAAAATAAATTTAATAAACACCCAGACCCGAAAATATAAACATTTCAATGTTCATCACACAAATGCCTGCCCCCGTCGGGAATCGAATGAAATGGTCGGTGTAGTTAGGCGTGTATACTGACCACTCGAATCGGGGCGGTCAAATATACGCTGATATGAATATTACTCTCTGCACTTTACTCTTTGATGAGAAAAATTAAGACCACATTACACATTACAAGAAGATATTCTTCTTATTTGAGCGGGAGAATTCAGAAAGTTGAAATTAATGGTGTAAAAACGACAGGTGCTGCTGTTAACATGGGTGTCCCCCAAGGCTCCATTCTGGGACCATTTTTGTTTCTCATATACATAAACGACTTGCCTTACTACGTAAGGGATAATCATGGAATAGTATTGTTCGCGGATGACACTTCACTATTATTTAAAGTGAAAAGACAACTTGGTAAGTATGACGAAACGAACGATGCGATTTCAAAGGTTGTGCATTGGTTCAATGTAAACAATCTCTTTCTAAACGAAAAAAAAACTAAGTGCATCAAATTTTCAATGCCTAATATAAGGCAGGCAGATACCAATGTACAACTCAATGGGAACAAACTGGACCTAGTAGATTCCACCACATTTTTAGGAATCACTGTAGATAAAAAGTTACAATGGATTGCAAAGCTTGCCGTCAGATTGAGCTCAGCAGCTTACGCTGTTAAGAAAATTAGACATTTAACAGATGTCGACACCGCTAGAATTGTTTATTTTAGTTATTTTTACAGCCTCATGTCTTATGGCATTCTTCTCTGGGGAAACTCAACTGAGATAAACACAATATTTCTCTTGCAAAAGAGGGCTATACGGGCAATTTATAACTTAGGCCCAAGAGTTTCCCTTAGGGAAAAGTTTAAAGAAATAAATATTCTAACGGTGACCTCTCAATATTTTTTTTTGAAAACTTAGTATATGTCCAAAAAAATATAAATTCGTTTCAGAAAAAATGTGATGTACATGCGGTAAACACGAGGAATAAAAACAATCTTGTTGTGCATAAGTCTCGTCTCCACAGAATCAGTTATTCTTTCATGGGCCAATGTATACGTTTTTACAATAAACTTCCCGAGCATATTAAAGACTTACCATTAAATAAATTTAAAAAATGTATTAAATCTAAGTTGTATGGTAAAGGTTATTATAAGATTTCAGAATATTTAGAAGACAGAAATGCTTGGGATTAATTGCTCCTCATACAATCTCTACAGATTAATGAAATATAATATACTTTTGTAAACTTTATTTATAAGAAAAAAAAAGACAAGCCCGCTGAGTTTCTTTCGCCGGATCTTATCAGTGTGTGGCCGCGTTCCGATCCGTGGTAGTTTTTAGTATTATGTAGACGCGTCACAAGAATCTTTGTACAGATCCATGTGAATAAATATATTTTGAGTTTGAGTTTGAGTTTGAAAGGATTAAAAAGCTATTATTACAAAAGGATCCTTCAAATTCTCCATTACGGAGTTTTTGTAATAGGCTTTATTCGCTTCATTGCCTTTCCTATAGCGTAGGAGGCACATCTGTCGAGTATTGGGGATGTAGCAATCTTAGCGGCTTCCATACAAAGCTGAATAGCCGACATAAACGGAGATTTTACACGTATTACGAACATTCTTAAATTAATTTTGGATCACCTTTTGCTTTTATTTTAACAACGACTGGAAAAACAGCCACTTATTACTTATAGGCTTTTTGAGGATTTTTCCCAAGTGATATCTTTAAAGTATCTTCACGCCCGGATCCCCTAAGAGCTACCAGAGACAACAAGGACACCCACGACTAACCAAATACACTAAGTCCAATAATGTGATATGTGGCAAGTGTAACGCCAACCTGGCACAAATCCAATCCCATTGTCATTTCTGTTGGAAAGTAGAGCGTCTACATTTTCTTGTTATTGCCTACCCAGGGGATCAAACCTGGGACCTCTAGATGTTAAGGTAAAGTACTAAGGTAAAGAGTAAGCACACAGTTCTCCTCCTCTCAATGGTAAGAGGCAACCTTGTACTATAAATACCGTTAACGTAATGTTTCAACAGCTATCTTGTGACTTGGGTGTTAGACCAGCTACCCTTTCCTTCAAACCGGAGTATGTGTTAATGGCGGCAGGAATAGATAAGGAGTAGATTCCTAGGCGGGCAAATTGCTATCGCATTTTACAAACATACCCACTTTTCTTTGCTTCATAACGCTTATCTACTCTAGTGGTTCAGGTGTTGGGACTTCATGTCCCGGGTTTGATTCCCGGGTCGGGTAACAAAGAGAAAATGTGGTTTTTCAATTTTCTAAAAAAAACGGTGCTCGGGATTGGATGTATTGTCGATTGACGCCACCTATCATTTTGTGAGATTGTGTCTTCGGCTAGTCGTAAGTGCCCTGGTTACCTCTTACCTCTTACCTCTTCGGGGATGTGAGGGTGAAGATGTCTTACGTACTTCATAACTTTTTTCACATAAATTCGTCGGTTTCGAAAACTCATAATACCAAGCTTGGATAAAACATTCGCATTTTATCATTTTTTTCCATCTTTCATCAACAAACAATCAATTTCCCACACAATGTTGACAGATCAGTATCGAGTTTTCACTTTCCATGCACAAAACTATGTCGACAGCATAATGTGAATAACGACATTTTAAATGGAAGCTATACTGTTATTATATGTTGTTATGGTGATAGTGATTTAGTTACCGTGACACAATATTTGGATAGGTGTTTGTGAAGACAATTATACCTACGTAATATTACGTTAGAAAACTTTAAAATTAGTCAAAACTCGTTCTAATCTAACTTTTTTTATAAAATAGCAATATTAGAAAGGTTATTATATTATTATTTCCCCATGTTGGTCCGGGCTCCTTTGCAGAACAGACCTAAAAAGCAAGGATAGGCTTACCGTTACTAGCACCGTGACTTCTGACTAGGTGGTAGAATTTCGCAGCAACTCGCCTAGATTGGTAGCACCTCCTTAACATCAGTGCTTGCGGTTGACATGTTTCACTTCAGAGGATAAGTTAGCCAGGAAACTAGCTTTTGCTCGAAGTGTAACATTCTGGCCTCAGATTGGAACGCACCATTAACATCTTTGGTGTCTCTAGGCGGTGTCAATTTCTTACCATCAGGAAATCCGTCTGCTTTTTGGCCTTCCTGTATCATAATATCATATCATATCATATTTTTAGGCGTAGGGACGTGACGACCCCATCGCCCACTGGTGGGACGATCCAAAAACTTGGGGTTTTTTAATTGTTCCACTAGTGCAATCAGTCATCTTTCCGAGTGGTAGTGCCATGCTGTTTGCCTGTATGGCTGCGGCTTAATGGGCTGGCACGTCCGGGGACGTACCACTCTCTCACTTAAGACCGGCGTGAAGTAGTGGCGTTGCTGCTGCGTTTCGCCTGGTTGGTGAGAGTCCCGGATGCCCACTCCCCCCCCCCTCATATTATAATAGAGCCGCGAATTCAAAGTATTAGTCCCCAGGGGGGTACCAATTGCATTAGTGGTGGAGACCAATCCCCCACTGGTGTTTCTAATTTAGAATCCGCGGATTCTAACCAGGAAACACTAGGTGACCCACGTACTATGGGGGGGCCGATTTGCGCGTAAAATTAGATATGTTCGAGGCAAGCAGGGCACAAAACTTTCGGCGACCCCTTCCACTCTAATTGTGAATTTCTGCAATATTAGGGGAATGCACTCCAACTTGAACGCCGTCCACTTTCACCTGGAGACGGCGAAGTCTGCCTTGCTCTTTCTGGCTGACACGCAAATATCTTCTTCGGCTGACACATCGTACCTCTCCTACCCGGGGTATGAACTTGAACATTCATTTATATCTCGGGCTAGCGTGTGCGCTTTCGTCAGAGAAGATATTTGTTTCCGGCGCCTCGGCAATCTTGAAGGCAAAGACCTGCCTATTCTTTGGCTGCGCGTTGACTGCTCAGACCACCCGCGTGTCTACGCGTGCCTGTACAGGTCACATAGCGGCAATGCCGAGACAGACCGGCTCGTTGAACACATGCAAATGGCTTCCGATTTTGTATCTGAGCAGATCCCATCCGCGGAGATCGTGATTCTTGGTGATTTTAACGCCCACCATGCTGATTGGCTTGGTTCACGTTCCACCGATCATGCGGGAAGATCTGTTCACGACTTTGCCCTTTCTTATGATCTCACGCAACTGGTGACTTCGCCCACGCGAATTCCAGATGTGGGGGATCATACGCCTTCACTGTTAGACCTTCTGCTTACCTCTCACCCAGAGAACTATAAAGTCTCTGTCGACGCCCCTCTTGGATCTTCTGACCACTGCTTAATCCGGAGTGCAGTGTCCATTCCACCCTGTGTGCGGCTACCACCATCGGGTCGTCGTCGAATGTGGCATTATAGGTCAGCAGATTGGGACGGGATGCGATCTTTTTTTGCATCTTACCCATGCAGGCAGGTTTGCTTCTCGCTGGATGATCCGGACATCGTTGCTGATGCTGTCACTGATGTGGTACTGCAGGGTATGGAACTTTATATTCCGTTTTCTTCAATGCCTGTTGGTGGCAAATCCCAGCCTTGGTGTAGTCGTCCCTGTAAGATGGCACTTAGCCATAAGCGGAAATGTTACCAGGCCTGGGCCACGGCAGCGAAGTCTTGCGATGAAAACACCAGTTCAATTAAAAAGGAGTATAACTCTGCCTCTAGGTCTTTCAAAAGAGCTATTGCTAGGGCAAAGTCCGAGCATATTGGCAGAATTGGCGAAAAATTGGCCCCCTTACCTTCGGGAACAAGAGCGTTTTGGTCTCTCGCCAAGGCTGTCCAAGGAAATTTCGCGAAGCCATCTTTACCATATCTACACCGGAGTGATGCTTCGCTGGCCCATGATGCGAAAGAGAAAGCCGAACTTCTAGGCTCCCTCTTTGCTTCCAACTCGACTTTAGATGACCATGGAAACACGCCGCCGACCATCCCGCGGTGTGAAGTGTCTATGCCAGAAATAAAGTTCCTTCAGAGTTCAGTGCGTAGAACACTTATTTCATTCGTCAATAAGTCGAGTGGGCCCAATGGTATCCCTCTGGTTGTTCTCAAAGTGTGTGCTCCTGAGCTGGCACCGGTTTTAACGCGACTCTTCCGGCTCTCCTATTCATCAGGCATTGTACTGAATTCATGAAAGACCGCTTTAGTACACCCGATCCCTAAAAAAGGTGACCGCTCGGATCCGTCCAATTACCGACCTATAGCTATTACTTCTTTGTTTTCCAATGTTATGGAATCTATAACAAACTGCCAGCTCTTAAGGTACCTAGAGGAGCACCAGCTGTTAAATGACCGTCAGTACGGTTTCCGTCGTGGTCGTTCAGCTGGTGATCTTTTGGTTTACTTAACACAACGATGGGCGCAAGCAGTCGAAAGCAAGGGAGAAGCATTGGCTGTCAGTTTGGACATAGCGAAAGGATTCGATCGGGTGTGGCACAAGGCGCTTCTATCGAAGCTTCCATCTCACGGTCTTCCTGAGAAATTATGTACTTGGATCACTAGTTTTTTGACGGAGCGTAGCATCAAGGTCGTTGTCGACGGTGAGTGCTCGGAGTCCAAACCTGTCAATGCTGGTGTTCCCCAAGGCTGTGTGATTTCTCCTACGTTGTTTCTTCTGCATATCAATGACATGTTGCAAATTAGTGACACTCATTGCTATGCGGACGACACTACTGGGGAAGCCTTATACTTTGGCCGACATAATATATCGCGGGAACATGTCATCGAGAGCCGGAACCAACTAGTGTGTAAAATTGACAATCTTTTGTCTGAAATTTCGTTGTGGGGCCAGCAAAATCTGGTGCAATTTAACCCGAACAAGACACAAGTTTGCGCGTTTTCCGCTAAAAAGACTCCCTTTGTCGCATCTCCTCAATTTGAGAGCGTTTCCCTTTCTGCCACAGCCTGCATTGGTATACTCGGCGTTGACATTTCGAGTAATGTTCAATTTCGTGGTCATCTGGAGGAGAAGGCTAAAATAGCCTCTAAGAAACTTGGTGTGCTCAGTAAAGCGAGACAGTATTTCAAGCCGACCCATCGCTTGCAACTATATAAAGCACAAATTCGGCCTCATATGGAGTACTGTTCTCACCTCTGGGCAGGGGCTCCACAGTACCAGCTCCTTCCATTTGACCGCATTCAACGTAGATCAATTCGAATTGTCAATGACCGGGCAATTACCAATCGGCTTGATTCCTTAACATTGCGTAGAGATGTTGGGTCACTCAGTGTTCTTTACCGCATCTATCATGGGGAATGCTCTGAGGATTTGTTTGGTTTAATTCCAGCCGCTGATTTCCACCTTCGGACATCGCGTCAGAGTTTAAGGTATCATGCCCATCACCTCGATGCGTGGCGATCTACAACTGTGCGATTCCGAAGACATTTTTTACCCCGTATAACACCTTTGTGGAATCAGTTACCGAGGGCGGTATTCCCAAACAATTATGACTTAGGGACCTTCAAGAAAAGAGCGTACTCATTCCTTAAAGGTCGGCAACGCATCTATGATACTCCTGGTGTTGCGGATGTTAGTGGGCGGAGGTGATCACTTTCCATCAGGTGACCCACCTGCTCGTTTGTCTCCTCTATCCTCTATGTGTGTGTCAAATTTACTGAAAATTGGTTTAGCAGTGTTTGCGTTAAGGAGTAACAAACGAATAAACAGACTTACAATTTTTGGTATTTATAATATTACTACCGGCCCGCCCTGGCTTTGCACGGTTATCAAATATATACATAGACCTTACTCTTCAATTTCTTTATCTATTAAAAAAAACCGCATCAAAATCCGTTGCAAAGTTTTAAAGATTAAAGCATACAAAAGGACATAGGAACTGAGGGAGTGACTGTTTTATACTATGTAGTGATAAGGATTTTGGGCTATATAATTGAAGTTATTGTAGACATCCTGTGCTGGTCTGACTGTCTCTTTTTTGTAAAAAAGGCTTTTCAACCAGGTAGACAGTAACAGGTTAGCAAATATCAAATGTTGACCTATTTTAGCAACAAGACCACTGGTTGTAGACCGTGGAGCAACTTAATTCTAAATACATAGATTGTCTTCTTTACCAAAATGGTACCTAGTTTTTGTACACAATTATTTGTATTCGTTCATTTAACCATCTCAGGGGATAGGGTCATCACCTCCTTGCCAAATAAACTGGTTGATAATGTATAAAAATGTTTTTATAAACTTCCAAACAACTTCACTTTTTTGTTACACGTATTTTATATCTGGTGTTAAAATGAGGACATGCTCCGCTGGTTCGGTCATGTGGAAAGAATGGCAGTTGAAAGATTGACAGATGTACAATGAAAATGTAGAAGGATGTAAGACACCTAGGTTGACATTTCACGATTGAATTGCTCGTGTCTTAGCCGAAGGTTGAGTCAAGAGTCTCCGAAACCAGCGTGTTTGTGTGAAAAGGGTAATCAATATGGATGAAGCAAAAAATCGATACACTTTGCCTATCCCGTAAGGTATATATTTCAGTAGGTCTGAGAATCGGCTACTATCTTTTTTTCATACTACTACGCCCATCCCATTTTGTTTACTAAAATAACATTAAAAAAACGACGGGTCGCACTCCAGGAGTACCGGCAGAAGTGAAAACTTGAATATTAAGGAATAATTTTGCATGAATTGCTTAAATTATCAGTATGAAAGTAATATAAATTATGTGGTAGAATACAATATTCATTTATTGTGCTGTCGAACACAAACATGACAACACGAACATTTCCGAAAGCGCTCTGCGCCGTCTTACGAATTTTGGATCTGACAATCTGACGCAAGTTTAGAAGTTTTTACCCATTCCAAAAATAGTACCTGTTATATACCCATGTGTAATTTGAATACTTTAAAGGGCATTTCTGGACGAAAAGTTGAAAAAAAAAGTTAGCGACCACTTCGAATACTGATTTTAAATGAAATCTACGAATGTGTAGTTCATTTTTATAATGGAAATAAGTCGCATATGTGGATAGTTAATAAGATTATCAGCGATTTTAAATAGTTGCGAAACGTTTTAAACAATTAGATACGCGATACCCAAGCCTATTGCAGTTTCATCACTTTTTTGCAAAACTTCAATAATGCTGCATATTTTTAACACTTGCATTAAAACGACTTTATGCTATTTGAAAAAAAAATCTTACAAAAGACAATCACTAAACATATTTTTACAGAATTTTATAAGAACTCTCAACTACTAGATGGACATAATCCACTCATGGTTATACACTAACAAAAATAAAAATAATTGGTCAAAACACAGTTTTCCATCTTTTTTATGATTTGTTATTAAAATTAAGACATTCAAAAATCATAACACTGAAACGGATAGTTTCGTTTCGAAAACTTTACTTCGCTGTCATAAATCATAACACTGAAACGGATAGTTTCAGTGTTATGATTTATGACAGCGAAGTAAAGTTTTCGATGTAAGATCATATCACTGCCATTAAATAAAAGCTACTTCCAAAAGTGGCCGCAAGTTTTTTTTGGTCCATGCTCCATATATAACGGTAATCCTTTGAATAATTCGTATAGTTTTAGCATAAAAATCAAACGCTTAAAAAAACCGTTTCCTTTAAATGTCACGTCAGAAAGTGCAAAAAATATTAAGTTAAAAGCATAGAAGGAGAAACAGCAAAGTTGGTGTAGTGTTACAATATCAGAGAAGCAATTTCCTTGTTTGTTCGCGAAAGTCACGCAACAACAATCGCTGGTTAATCACTTCGCAAAATTTATTGATCAATAGCCTCCTTCGAGATTACGGCTCGGGGAACACTTCCAGAACTTCTGTTATTATAACTTGTGAATATTTAGTTATCTAGAGAACGATGGTATAAAACTGAAATATACTACATTTTTGTTTGATAAGGCAGTGGACTCTCTCTTGATTAGTATCAGTTAATTACCCTTCTTTTGTTTTTTCTTTACTCTTTTTTTTAATATAATATATGAACGAAAAATGTGAATCTCCGAATGATGAAATATATAAGCTACTAAATTTATGCATTGATTTTTTTTCAAAATGTGGCTTGGACGTCAAGGAACACCTCTATTTACCGGCTAGTCTAATCTCTAAATTGTAACACAACAATAGCGAGTACTGTGACGTCTTTACAATTCATCTTTTTAGATTGTAATTAAATAGTAACTTATAACATATTATTGGAAAGTGTTAGCTTTACTATTTCTAGATTGAAGTAGAAAAATAATAAATAATTCTCGAATAAAATAAAAAATAAATAAGTAACAACGAGTATTTACCCCCGTTATGGTTAAGACCTCTGTGTAAAACAGATAATACCTCTCTACCGGGTAGCTCGTAAATGGCAGGCAAAGGTTTTATATGTAGTAGTAGTATCTTGATGTCCTTAACCCGGAAGAAGAATGCACCGACATAACCACTGCACTCATGATAAGCTGAAGACACTTAGTCCCACAATGGTGTTGATTCTGCTGTTCACAAACTAAACTTATGTTAGATGCGCCCTATCTTTCTCAAATTAAACAAAAATAAAAGAGATGGAACATTTCAGACATGTCAGATTGGTGCAGACATGTCTAATCGTGATGTTTTTAATCAACATTTTCCGAGTGATAGATTAAACGTCTGTAGAAATATCGTGTACAGGCTAATCTGACAGCACTAAAAGTGTTTTGTTTCTTTCTATTACTTTCGTTGAAAGAAGATAGCAATAACTTAAAATTAGTTTAGTGAGTTCGCAACAAAATTACCACCAATGTGATAGATGACAAGCTTATCGACAACCGGGCACATATCCAATCCTCGACAATGTTATTTTTGTTAGAAATTTTGTAATTCACATTTTAGTGTTTTTTGTTGCCTGACCCGGGATTGAATCCAGGACCTCAGGACAAAAAAATAACCAAGATTCTATGTATGAATAAATAACATGTAACTGAAAAAAATGTTCAAGACATTTGAAATTTGTCACATATTCATAATACCGATATTTAAGGCCGACTTTCGAAGAAAATAATGTTTGATAATCAAACAAAATAAGAAAAAGAGGAAACAATCAACTAACTTAGTTGCAAATTACAGATATTGCTAACTTCTTCAATTATCAATAAGTTGTTTACAACATCTAATCCCGAGCAACGTTTTTTTATTAAAAAATTAGAAAACCCACATTTTCTTTTTGTTGCCCGACCAGAGAATCGAACCCGGGACGTCACGAAGTCAAGTCCAAAACCTGGACCGCTAAACCACACACGCGATTTTCAACCGTCATGAACCGGCTTAAACAGCTACCATTTCGCATATATCTGATTCACTAAAACTTATGTGTAGGTGTTTACCACATTCCAAGCCTTTGCAATACTCGGAATATTCTTAATACTGTACTACGAATCAATGTCAAAACCAACCGAGTACGCACAGAGGCATAATTCACAAAGGTGCATAATATGAACAAAGATTAATTAATTGTGCGGAGTTTCGTAATCAAATAGCAATATCTGGCCATAGACCAGCTGCAGCTCCATTATGCAAAACCCGCACTATCTTAGAGTCTGAATTTAATGTTCAGAAACTGGGTGGAGTCCATTTTACATAATACTTTGTACAAACTGTGGACCTATAGTTTTAAATGAAAGGATTTAGTGAAATGAAAAGAGTTAGAAATGACAGAGAGTGAAATGAAATTTATATGCGTGGAGAGAGACAGAAAGAAAGAGGCAACTTATGTATATATAATATACAAATAAAAAATAAAGAAAAAATAAATAAAAGATAATTTACTTACAAAAAATTGCGATTGGATGGCGAAATGATTTTTTTTTAAGAAAATTAATTAATGATCAACATATCAATGTAAAGATCAGCTGTAAATCTTTTAACATTTAAACTGTATGAAATCAACTAATCCGATACATCCCATTTTAGTCATTGTCATATTTTACTGGTGATGGGTTTGCCATATATCACATTATGAACCTAAGTATCTTGGATTAGTCGTCGGTGTCCTGGTTATATCTTCCTGATTTTCTCCGCCTACGTTTTTGTGGGGATATGGGCTTGAACATAGTTAACATTTTTTTAAACTAACTGAAAGTGTCTTCTATTACATCAACTTTTTAAAGACAATCCCACTTACTAATAAAACTTACTCGCTCGTTGATCTGGTGTGCAACTTATATTTTTTGTTAGCAAAAGTGAAGTTACACACCAAATCAACGGGCGCGTAAGTTTTGTTAGTAAGGGGGAAAATGTTGAAAAATTTTGTAAAACTAGACTAGAAGTTACGAAGTTTCTTCCAACGCCTAGATAATAATTAATTTTATTCCAACTCGCAGGTTAAAGCCTACGCTTTTACTTTTAACAAAACAATGTCTCTCTCCCACAAATCTAGTAAAATACACAAGTCGTAAAAATAGTGAGAATTTCGGTTGGTAACTGGTTTCTATAAGGGAATTTTATTTCACAGCAAAAAACAATATTATTACTCATAAAATCTAATCGACTGTAAATTTTATCGTTTTTGGTTATAGACTAGCTTTGGCCTGCTGTTTAATGTAATTCCGATCCGGTGGTAGTTTAAAAAAATGTCGACACGCACAAATACCACTTGTATGGTTCATGTGAATAAAGATTATTCTGATTCTGATTCTGAATGTAGCTACTCTGAATGTCATTAAAAATATCAATACGCTTATAGGTGAAGCTGAAACCTACGCTTACAAGTTTTTCAAGAATCGCCTACATCCTCTCTCCTTTTTTAGGGATTTTGGAAAAAAAATATATGACAAGTGCAAGGATCTTCCTTATCTAACTACTAACTGTATGACATCGTTCGCAACTATATGCAGTAACCCGATTTAAATTAGTAAAACTCAAAGTTTTGAATTGAAAGTTAGTTGGAATTTGTTACAAAGTTCGAACACCAGTTCAGCATGACCTGTACATACAAATGTTTTTCTGGATTCCGGCTTTCAAGTTATTGAAAAACAATTAATGCTGAGGGTTATTAAAATTTAAAATTTAGGAAAATCTATGGCGCACATACTTCTAACCAAAACAAAAGTAAATGTCATATGTGTAATAAACCTACTTGGATTTTGACTTTAACTCTCTCCCACGGGAACCTCTTTAGTTAATAGAATGAAAAGTAGCATATAACTTTCTTCAGAACATAGAACCTACTTGCCAAATTTCGTCAATATCGGTTAGCAGATTTATTGTGAATCGTAGGATACAGACAAACAGACAAAATTTATACAAACGCTTAAAAATGTGTACTACCTATTTTTAGGCGCCTGCACTTATTCTTTTACCTATTTGCAACGAATAGAATTCCTTCTTCTACAGTTTCATTATTTATTGATAAGTAAACTAATATAATATGTTTTTACTTAGGAAGCAACCCAGTAGCATATTTCAAACATTTATCTCAGAAAATATGAAATGTGGTAATATAACTCTTGCAATTTTGTAATATTATATGTATAAGCAGAGATCGAAATTATTTAATATCTTACTTATTGGCAATTTCTCCAATTTGTCTCGTATTTTCATTCGACTTAGTTTTGTTTCTTCTTCTTCTTTTTAAGTCAAATTGTTAAGACAATCGACAATCCAACTTTAGTTATACTTTTGGTATTTTGGAGGTACAAGTCTAAAAACTAGGTTACAAGTTTTTAATTGTTATTGTTTTGTATATATTTATCGATTTCTCTGTCATACCTAACCAATTAAAAAAATATAAAAAATGAATCAGTACTTTTGAGGTGGTCGCATTTACATCAAGTAATCATATATCCATCTGTCTGGGTCCGATGTTTAGTTCCTAGAGAAATCGAGGAAAATACTTAAGTTTCGTGTCCTCAGGTGACATATTAATTTAATTTAAAGACGGTCTTTGCAGTCTTACCTAGCTGAAATTATTTTATCTAAAATGATGACATTAATGAGGGACCATGTACATAAATTGCAACAGATTTAATGAAAAAAATATCTTAAACATATTTTATAAGAGTCAAAACTCCAAAGTGCTTAAAAATATTTATAAAAACATAATTAAAAGCAGGTACAGGCGAGGAGGTCACGGCCTAGTTCTGAATGAGGAAAATTAAATGATCGAGTGTAGCAGCATTGCTTTATTCGTGACCAAGTAAATTTAAACTGCCTTGACATATTTTTGCCTATTTGAAAATATAGTACTAATTTTGTTCATTAAAATCTCTTTCAATTTGAAATGGCACACTTTTTATTTGCCATACTTTGGATCTTGGGAATATAGTATAACTATTTTTCACATCTTACTCTCCACGACTTGAAATGTCACACAAATAGAATCTAACCCCAAAGTAAGCAAATTATATGCTTGTGCTATGGGTGTTAATCAACGATTCGAATACATAGATACCAGTATAAATTTAATAAACACCGAGACCAGGAATTGCCAACATCTAAATGTTCATCACACAAATGCCTGCCACCGTCGGGAATCGAACCCGAGCCTCGCGGGATGGTCGGTGTAGTTAGGCGTGTACACTAGTCACTCGACCAACGTTACTCTTCTGGATAGATGGTAAGATGGCAAACCTATCTGCCACCGGGCACATATCCAATCCCGGGTAACTTTATTTTTATTAGAAAATTGAAAACATGCATTTTCTCTTTTTTTGTTGCCCGACTCGGAGATCGAACAAGGGACCTCAAGAACTCAAGACCGGCGGAATAACCATAATAATAAAAAACAAAAGATATACAGTCAAATTGAGAACCTGTTCATTTTTTAAATCGGTTGAAAACGTCAAACCAAAGAACCAGCATCATTAGACTAAGAATACGTCCTTATACAACATTATTGCGTTTTATTGTAAGTGTAGATTACATAAATATGACGGATTGGGTATCAAAACAATGTTACTCAATCTGATCTAAGTATATATGAGAGGGTCTCGTAATTAGTGAAAAGGGAAAACCTTGACTTTTCCATGACGCCAACAAATCGAAGGTTACACGTCGATTTGGTCACAACAATCGCTACCTACACTAGAATGTTTTCTTTTACTTCCATTTTCTATCACTTTGCCTTCTTATATAGACAGTTCAAGCTATTGCTATTTGTTTCAAAAGTTTACTACTACTATTTAAATTATGCGCTATTTTTACTCTTTTTACACTTTATACTTTTTTTAATTGGCTGACCTAATCTAAATTTAAGCGAAATGATTAATTTCGTAATAATAACTCTATATAGATATCTTTAAAATACATTCGAATTTCCGAAGCTTGACGAATATAGCCGAAGCGCATAATTTAAATAGTAGTACTATACATGTTAGCAATTATTGGTGTTTCTGAGTGCGATAGTAAATAGTTTCGATAAATTATGCTTGAAATACAATCATGGATTCACTATTGTGGGCACGACGGTTATGACCTCTCTTCCTGTAGAGTGATAATTCCATCGCCTTTTGATGTCGATTATTGTAACATATTATGTCGAAAGCTCTATTAAATATCTTAGTAAACTAATATTTGTTTACAGTTGGATCAGCTGTATCTGTATGTGGATAATTACTTACCAGATACAATATGTTAAATCAATGGTAATCTTAGATTTCTACACATTTTTATTTCCTTCTAAATGCAGAGCTTAGAATAAAATAGAAAAGAACAACCCTTTATTCTGCACCAAAAACCAAAAAATGTACACTATACACAAAGGCGGCCTCAGCGCCAAAACAGCGATCTCTTCTAGACAACCTTACTTTAAGGAGATATAATCAAAGAAATTTTGTACACTAAAAAGAAATAAGACGCATTAAATATCAACTGGAATAAAATTATTTTAAGACAAAGAAAACATTTTTTTTTATTTTCAAAACTTTCAAACTTTAACAGAGTAAAATTGGACGTAGAAAGTGACGTTTAGATTTGTTGCAAATTTATATTATATTCGCGTCCATTGTCATCCTCTTTTCATTCCTATAATTTTAAATCACTTCTATTAAAAATATTGCAAAGGAAGGTCCTTGACCTGTTGTTAGAGACCACATATTATAGTGTCAACGACTTTCTTGTAGACAAGAATTTATAGTAAAACTAGCTGCCCCAGCGAACTTCGTCCCGCCAACATCCGGATAACGTAATAAAATAATATTTTTTTATAAATGTATATGTAATAAAATAATATTTTTTGTAAATGTTAAAATATTTGCACACTCAAATGTGGTAAAATATATTGATATACTTAAATATTTTTGTAACATCTCATTTACACACATATTCCGCAAATAAACATTTTTTTTCTTTCTTTTTCTATAGCTTTACTATTTATTACGATTATTGTTATTCTCAAAATTGTTGCGAGTGTCGTACTTAACATAATAATCAAAAGTGATAGTTGAAATTAATACGAGTACGATAAAATATTTTTAAAATTTTGACTAGGCCTCCTGGTTGTATGGTTGGACCTTATCGAGTTTACAATCAAACGGCCGAACTCCGAGACGTAAGATATCTTTTAATCAACTGTCAAGTTGCCATTTCCAATAATATTATGTCATAATAATAAATTAAACTTAAATTGACATCTATGAATGCGGCCGTAAGGTACATTTTCTCATATTTTTAATGGATTATTCACAACCCCATATATTTTAAATTAAAAGATATAACTAAAACTTGTTGTCGTTTCTTCGTTTGTTTTTATTTGATTGGTACCAAACAGTCTTTACAAGAATTTAATAAACATCCAACAGTCGTAAAGTACCTAAATGTCTCTGCAGCTACAGCGTCTTAATCGA
This sequence comes from Calephelis nemesis, assembly GCA_002245505.1. Taxonomy (NCBI): domain Eukaryota; kingdom Metazoa; phylum Arthropoda; class Insecta; order Lepidoptera; family Riodinidae; genus Calephelis; species Calephelis nemesis. The sequence continues at coordinate 20,375 of NJDD01009274.1, forward strand.
CGCATACCTTTAACAAGGGACACGTTGGCAAATCCATAAATATAAATGCTCATTCGCAATCATTGTAAATTTATGCTTATTTTTCCCAAACAAAAATCAAAGTCAAAGTAATTTGAGAAGTTATTTGAACGCCACGCCAGTCTCCGTGCCGTTCTTAACAAATAATCTTTATTTGCTGAGAAAACTCGTTTCACTTGTTTATGTTTGTCGATGTTTCCAACTTTATTATTAAAACATTCATTTTCTAGTTATACTCCTTCATAAACGTTATTCTTCCTAACGTGTACAAAGTTTTGAAGTGTTTTGAGATGTTTCACGGGTTACAGCGGATAAGGAAATAAAATGAAAACTGTTTTAGAACATTTTGAAAGCGATGTAAATAAAACTGAAATAATGTATCCAACAAGCCATATAAGTACCATATAGTAGTGCGTTCATCCAATCATTTCAATTAAATTTAGATTAGGTCAGCCAATTTAAAAATAAAAGTGTAAAGTGTACAAAGAGTAAAAAGTGTAAAGCCGCAGCGGGCAGCCGTACAAATACGGGTGTAAGTATCTTCGGTAGTCATGGGTGCCCTGGTTGTCCCTCAGCCTGATTAACTGATTACTGAATGCCTGATTTGGAGATACAACCTTGACGATACTTTCTTTAAATGTACTGCTATCATAATTGAATCAGATTTAAAATATTACTAAAGAGAGATCATGAAAAATACCAAATTATGAAAGTTTAACTGTAATATGAGAAATATTATTAACATCGAAATCATTTTAATCCTTTCAAACATTTGAACAACCGGTCTTAAAATACCAGCATATTACGACGTACTACAATCGAAATTCACACAATTCCACAGTAATATCAACATGTCTAATATGACTATTACACAACTGGAATCCACTAATCGACAGCGTATCTAAATCCCTTCCTTATAATTAGAGTTAGCTTTATTACATACCGGTGTACGCATTCCACAAATTAACTCTGTCGCGGAGTCACTGACATGGTGGAACGTCGATTACTTGTAACACCTTCAATATCCACTAGGAAACTGTCAAAGCGTTTAACAATGTACGTAATTACGTATTGATTTTGTAGGGCCCGCTCAGGTGAGAATCTATTGATTCCATCCACTTGAAGTGAACTGCTGTACACCACAACATGATTAAGGAGAAATTACGCTTTCGGAAACATTAATGTTGCTAACGAAACGTTTTACATTTTATCTTTCGTTTTAAATTGATCGACTACGCGTTAAGTTCGGATAAAAATGAGACATAAAATGCTTATCAAAAAAACATGAAAGAAGGATAAATGCGGTCGAAACTAGAACAGTACGGAAAATTTGTGGTCTTAAGCATACTGGTTTTCGCAAGTGTGAAATAAGAGAGAGTTTTTGTTTATTAATTATTTTTATGACATTCGAAGGCAAACAAGCAAAAGGATTTTCTGATGGTTAGAAATTCACCGCCTAGAGACACCAGAGCAGAGCTGTTAATAGTGGGTTGCCAACATGAGGCCGGGAAGTAAGGCCTTCAGCAAAAGTAAATGGCTACTTTATCCTCCGAACCGTAACAAGTCAACAGCAAGTGCTGACGTTATGGCGGCAGGAATAGGTAAGGCGGTGGCAACATGAAATATTGAAACGGATATACAATACGAATGTGGACGGATGTAGGTATCCGGGTTTTGTGGAATGACTAATGTGTTGCCAACCTTGGGGATACATAGCCATTCTCATGTTTTATTTTAGGGTGGTGTCAAGATTCTCCGAAACCTGCATGTTTGTATAAAGAGTAACAAATGTTTTTTATGATATAGGAAGGCAAAAAAGCAGACGGATTTCCTGATGGTATAAAATTCACGCTGTCTAGAGACACCAAAGGGGTAATGGTGCGTTCCCAACCTGAGGTCGGGATGTTAGGCCTCGAGCAAAAGTGAGTTTACCAGCTACCTTACCCTCCGAAACGGAACACGTCATGACGATATGGCAGCAAGAATAGATAAGGCGGTGGTACCAATCCGGGCGAGTTGCTGGGAAAATCTACCACCTAGTCAGATGTCTTGGTGTTAGTGACGGTAAGCCTATGCTCGCCTTTTACGAGCTGCCTGGCAAGGAAGGCAGATGGTCTGATGATGGATGGATATTACTTCCGACTCCAACTGCAGTTCCGGGTCCGACTCCAATAAATCAAATTTAATAACGCCTCCAACTCCAGTTCAGATTAAAGTACCTCCGTTACATCCCTAATGTAAATAACAAATTACACATTCATTTTTGGGAATGGTAAGATTTGCACGTCCCATTAACCTTATTACCAAAGAAGTTAATGTTGCGTTGCCTGGGATGTAGACCCTCTTGTACACAACTAGTCTTCCCTCCAAATAAATAAATTATTTATTTAAATATGAACAGATGTCCCTGATAAAGTTACACAAATTTAATCTAACCCCAAATATAGTAAATTATATGCTAATGTTATGGGCGTTAGTCAACGATTCTAATACATAGACTAAAATAGATACCAGAATAAATTTGATAAACACGCAGATCTGGAAATGCAGACATCTAAGTGTTTATTACACAAGTGCCTGCTCCCGTTGCAAATCGAACTCGAGCCTCGCGGTTTGTGAATGGAGTTAGGCGTGTACGTTAACCCCTTGATCGGCGAGGCAGTGTTTTCTATTTAATAATAACAAATCTATCATATACTTAGCTACAAATTTAAATTAAATGTTTTCTTATTAACCCTACGAGTAAGCTATCATAATACTTTCAGAAAAAAACGACTGCATGGGTATGTCATGCCCTAAATATTTATGTCTTTTGAGTAAACTTTAACTTCAGCTTACAAACGAAAATCCGCATCGAAATCGGTCTATTCGTATGCACAGATAAATTAAAGTAATAGCAAACTTCTTTTCCGTCGGGCTCTAATAAAAATTCTTAGAAATTTAATTGATTAAGGCGTCACGTTGTGGAAATCCATATTTAAATTAAAAGCATTCAATTTTCAACTTCACCGACTTTCAACAAAACAGAAAAGACGGTGCTTAGTAGATGGAATTTAACTTTTGTTAAGTAAATAAGACAGTACATTTCCTTTTTAATCGAACCATATTATGCTTAAGATTTAGAAAGAAAGTTATTTCATCTTTTTTATTTTGGTTTAAATTTAACAAACCTTGTTAAAATTAGCCGGCATAATGATTTAACGGCTCGTCGCCTACTATCGGTAACCTAATAACTTAGGTTGTAGGATCGTTTCACTAGTGCAGGCAGTCTAGGTAATAGAAAAAACAATATATATTAACTCTGGTTATATATTACTGAACAGTAGGATGTCTAGATTTGCACAACTGTATCATATATTCCTTCCATATCATCAATGTTACCCCTTGTCGTATTTCATGCTACCAAGCAGAGTCTTGACTTGATTGACGCACCAATACCGTCTTAGGTATCTAAAAGTGACGATTGTCTCTTACAATATAAAGAGCAGTCTGCTCTTTTACTATTTTAAAAATAAAAATACCACAAAGTCTAGTTAAATAGTTTAAGTATGAGGTTAAGAATAACATATTTACGTTATTTTATGACTTCGATAATTGAAACTGTGGTTCATGATTTGAAATGTATGGCGCTTTTAGATGCATCAATAAAAACGGTAAAACAAAAAAGCAATCGGGTAAATGAGACCCAGCTCAGCACGCTAAGGGTTAATGGTATGAAATTTTGACAGCCACGACCTGAATGGCTCTTGACCGTTTTTTAACAATGCGGCCTAAACAAGTAAGGTCAGCCTTATTGTTCTTTATATCATTTTACCTCTCAAAAACAGTCTTATTTAATATTTGTCAGCATTTGTGGGTTCAACCAAAAGCGGGACTGAATGACAGGTTATTTTTAGACTATTGCGAGATGGTTCGTTACATTTATAGCCGTCGAATATGAATTGCAATTGAAAAGAAAATAGAAATATGTCAAGAGATTTCTAGTTATTATAAAATATTATTTTATTCGTTTCATATGAACGATTCGTGATCACTTTTTTGTCATATATATATATTACTTAGGGAAACAGCTATACATTATTTTAGTTTGGTATTAGCATGCTATGATAATACTTATTTCAACCGCGTTGGTCCGGTTCTTCTATAAAGAATAGACAAACTGTTGTCCTGACTAGCAGCTCGTAAAAAGCTAGCAAAGGCGAAACGAATAATTACCAACAAGATAACTGCTGTGCAACAACTTGCCTGGATAGGGATCTACCGCCTTACCTATTCCTGCCGCTATAAATATAATGTCATGCTCTAGTGCGAAAGGTAGGGTAGTCGGTAGACTTGTACAATTGAACTTATTTTTTGGAATGGAACGAGTGGAAATCCTCATTTGTACCCGTAACTTTCAAGATAAGTCGCGTTATGTCTCCGACAACCCGCTATAGTAGTATATAGTAGTCCGCTACTGCCGGCTAAAATAAAATAAATGAAGTACCTAGTTAGTCACAGTCGATTATTTTTAAAAAACAACGTGTTTGTTATTGGACAAGTCTGGTTGGCGATTAGCTAGTCGTGGGTGCCCCGGTTGTACCTCTGCTTACCTCTTCGGAGATACGGGGGTGAAGAGGCTTGATTTTATAAACCATACAAAACGTACTTTTACTACAATTTACACCTAATAGTAACTGTATGAAAAGAAACGGGTATTTTTCGCAGTGTTACATATTCCAATAAATGTTTTTAAAAGGTACCTTTTATGTCAGGAAAAATGTTATAATGTATCTAAAAATTTTAACACAATAAAAAAAATATCTAGACAGGTTACACAAATTGAATCTATCCCCAAAATAAGCAAGTTAAATGCCTCTGTTATGTGTGTTAGTCAACGATTCTAATACAGTTCTTGCAACTCAGGAAGGTGAGCTTGCTTTACTTTTATATAGCCATTAATAACTCATTTCCAATATTTATAATTATTAACCTAAAGTTGTACACAAAATTAAATTTGATTTTTTTACTAACCACACCGATATTTCTCTCACGCACACTTAAACAATATATTAAGATACGCACTTACCACTAGTAAAAGTCACTCGCCTTCTTGAGTTGCAAAAACTGTACCTCTTACAAATTTTCGATCAGGGTCCTAACGGCCCTAAGTTTACAGCTTGTCAAGTTTACTTTACTCTACCGTCTCTAAACAGCGCCTCTATTGGTTACTAAGAGAAACACAGTTTTAGACCAGAATTGTCATAGATTTTGACACGTAACTTACCGAACGTAACATATACCTACTCATGGTAAAGGCTCAGGTTAAGTGTCATGACGTTAATTGAACATTTTTTCTGTCACAAAAAATGTAAAACACTGATAAAGAAGTATTCACTTTAATAAAAAGAAGACTAAATGACTACTTTTTATTAAAATTACCCTATTGTCTAACCATGGTCTTTTCAACAAAATTCACAAGCGATGTATGTAGGTATACTTACCATGTGTAAACGCACGGTAAATTTAAACTCCAATAAGTCTGCAGTTAACTGTAAAATGCACTCTCGTGCTCAAACGAGGAGGTATCAGCATTTCAATTGTCAATGGTTTATCCGCAATATGTTCTCTGTAATATTGCAGTGTCTAGTTGACGAGCATTTTGTGAGCTCTCTCCACATATACGCAATTAGAACAGCGATCTGTCGTCGTTTATTATTTCTTTTTAGATTACAATAGCTGTTTATCCGCGACTTCGTCAGCGTTAAATAGATTTTCAAGCAAATTTTCATACGCCATAATTGGGATTATATTTAGGGGGTTGGTTGTTATAAAAAGGAGCTTATATTTGAAATCGGGTCGTTAATATTCATATCAAATTTCATCACGATCTGTGCAGTTGTTTAGCCGTGAAAGAGCTACAGACGGACTGCCATCTAACGGCCAATGTTAATAATGTATCTCTACAGATGGATTTCAATCAATCTAAATAGCTGCGTATCCGCTGCCGTATCTTACACCTAATTGCCATATTTATCTTGTCCACAGATATGTTATTGGCAAGCGATAACATAAAAGTGGATCAAAATATCAATCTTTGACAGCAATTTTTGGATTAGAATTGATTATTAATATGGGTCGTAAGTAAACAAATACTTAGTCTGGCCATAAATACTGTTACACTTAAAAATAAAAAAAATATTACATTTGAATTTCGAATCTGTCATTTTTATACGATTGTTCATTGTGTTTTCTCA
>NJDD01009274.1:27164-38082 GCA_002245505.1 Calephelis nemesis
TTTATGTATTAAACTAACACACTGTAAAAGTAATATATGTTATTTGCAGTTAAAAAAATATTTTTTTTCTTTATTACAATATTTATGGCAAGACTAGGTACATACCATAACACTTTTGCTATATTATGATGTAGAGAACAAGTAGGCAGCTTTGATGGTAAGTGATGTTTAGAGGCCATATAGATCATATAGACCATAAAAGGGCCACTTGCACATTTCCGGGTTACATTTAATATTGAGTTAAAAGTATCTTCACGCCAATATCCCTAAATGGGTAGGCAGAGGCACAACCAGGGCACCCACGACTAGCCGAAGACACTAAGTCCCACAATGTGATAGGTGGCAAACCTATCGCCAACATTTTTTTTAGTAGAAAATTGGAAAAACCCAATTTTCTTTTCGTTGTTCGACCCGGGATTCGAACCCGGGACCTCATGCAGTCAAGTCCAACAACTGAACCTCTAGACCACAGAGGCAAGTTGAGTTGAACTGTCAAACATTAACTCATAGGTTAACTCATAACGCTAACTCGGTGTTAAATACTTAACCCAGGATCGTGTAAGTGACCCTAAGTATTACTTTTGATGCATCTATTTAACACACCAGTTTATACTTTAGACGAATAAAATTCATTCAGAAGTTAACTACAACATAACACATACATACGTACATACATAGTCGCCTATGTGGTCAAGTCGTTCAGTTGTTGGACTTGACTGCATGAGGTCCCGGCTTCGAATCCCGGGTCTGTTTAGTCTGCAGCCCCCGTTGAGAAGTGGAAATAAATTCTTTTCTTGTGATTCATGGAAAACGTTTCAAGTTTCACAAAAAATAGTTTGATTGAAATATGTAGAACAAAAAATTTTCTCATCTACTACGAATTGTGCTGTTGTATAATTGTTATTTGCCAAAATTATAATATTGGCATAATAATATTTATTGAAGATTGTACTTTGAACGAAATCAATATATATGGATTCTTTCCTTTATTATTATTGCCTATCCCTTAAGGGCCTTGGCGTGAATATGTATGTATGTATTATTCTAATACCACTGTATCTGAACGTTAGCACTCTCAGAAAATACCTGCTTCGCTATCTTGTGGCTAGAGTGTCAGGCCAATTGTGGAAGTTTACCGGCTACCAGTCACTGATGGTAGAATGCTGTGCAGCAACTTGCCCGGGCACGGATCCACCACCCTACATATTCCTGCCATGTTCCGTGTCATGTTCCGGACTGGAGGGTAGGGTAGCTGATAGACTTGCACAATAGGCTTAACATCCCGGCCACAGAACAGCGATGCACCTGTAACATCTATGGTGTCCACACGCCACAGTTATCTCTTACTATCAGAAAAGCCTTGTATTAGTTCGCTGAAGTTGCACATAAAAAGGGATTTTTTATTACCCTCCGAACCGGATCATGACATTGCAATTATGGCGGCAGAAATAAGTAAAGCGGAATATCTTTGTCAAATTCATGGCAAGTTCTTGCATAGCCATAAAATCTAATTAAAAACAGGTAAAATTTACCTTCGCTAGCTCACATTTGTATAAAACTAACTCCGAAGTATGTTACACAATCGTTTCATTAAAACAGAAGAGCTTGACATCTATCACGGCGAGGGTAATTAAAAAAGCTCCAAACATTTCACAAAAAACTTCCAGCTTTTTCGTACGCTATTGTATTACAAAGTTAATTTTGGTGTTTCCAATTAACGCCATTTCTGCCATTTTGGCACTTTTGTTCTCACGCTTCGTGTTTAATAACAGCAGTAATAACAGTAAAATATTTCCTTCCAAAACTAGCTGATTCAGTCGGGTTTTATACTTTTTGGATTATTATTTTTTTTATTTGTGTGTCGTATCTGTGTTCGTATCGGGCAATAAAAACAGAAAATGTGTTTTTTCAATTTTCTTATAAAAAAATTTGCTTCACCGGGATTAGATATGTTTCCGGTTGGTGATAGGCTTGCGGTCTAAAAAGTTCAACTAAAATTTAAATACAAATAAAACCATAAAAAATTGTATTTATATTTTCACACCCATATCCTTAAAAAGGTAGGCAGAAAACACTAGATCCCAAAATGTGATAGATTGGAAACCTATCGCCAACCGGGCACATACCCAATCCCGAGCAACATTTTTTTATATGGAAATTGGAAAACCCAATTCGCTCTTTTGTTGCCCGACCCGGGAATCGAACTCATACAGTCAAGTACAACAACTGAAAAGCTAGACCAATAGAGGCGATTACATGTATCTAAAGCATACTGTATCCATATATCACTGAAGACCAGAGTAAACCTGCTACTGCAGGAACAATATTATATAACCTTGCATTTAGATATTCAATTTCTATGTGGCACATTATTTATATGTGGTAATTATTGCTGTAAATCAAACTCGAATGGTTTTGTTTTCGTCTCCATGTGTACAGAGGAGGATGGAGGGGGGGGGTACACACCGCTTAACGGAGATTTGTGGTGGGTAATAAAATACTATTGTGCTACAGCTCTTCTCTATTGCTTTATTCAAGTGTCGGATAATTTATAGGGATTTTCATGGATTCATTGTTCTAATAAACACGGGTTTTGTAAGAAAATAATTTTAATCAAATCATGAATATCTGATTTATTGTTCTGTTCCACAAGATTTCGGAACTTACATATACAAGGTTTTTAAAACTTGATCTACAGAAATGTGCGGATATTAGACGAGTACTTAACAATAAAATAGTAAAAAAAGTTTTTTGGCACTCGTTCCCAAAAGTACCGCTTTACTCAAGACCCTGACCTGACATGACTTTGAATATAGTGACTAATGACTGTAGGTATACGAATTATCTAACTTGACATTGGCAAAGTAAGTCGAGAAAAACGACCGAAAGCCATATTTATGAAAAAAGAAGAAGAACAATTTGACATCAAACCTAATAAAAAATTTAAATATCAGAAATTTGTGATGTTTTCTATTTTTTTTTAATAGATTACTCTGTAACTTTCCGAATTTAAGTTCCAAAATTTCTAAAAATGCAGTAGCAGGTTTGCTCTGGTCTTCAGTGATAGGTGGATACAGTACACTGAAGATACATATAATCGTCTCTTTGGTTTAGCGGTTTAGTTGTTGGTCTTGACTGCATGCCGTCCCGGGTTCGATTCCCGGGTCGGGCAACAAAAAAGAAAATTGGGTTTTTCCAATTTTCTATTTAAAAAAATGTTGCTCGGGATTTGATATGTGCCCGTTTGGCCATAGGTTTCCCAACTATTACATTGTGGGATTTAGTGTCTTCGGCTAGTCGTGGGTGCCTTGGTTTTGCCTCTACCTACCTATTCGTGTGTATCGGCGTGAAGATTTGTAGTATAATAATCGCCATTTGTAGCCTTATTTATACCGTAGTGCTTGTCACTGTGGTGTTTCGGGCTTAAGGGTAAGGTATTAAATTATTCCTAACATCTCGTCTACAAAACAGCGATGCTTCTACAACACCTATGTGTGACGAAACTTGTTGATCAGATATATGGAAGGCCATGATCTAAGATGTCGCTGCGACGACGCAACACGCTAAAGCGTTCTCGCCTTATGTCATATATGGGCCATGGATGCGTCTTATCATCAGAAGAGCCGTCTGTTTATGTACCATTTTATCACATAAATAAATTATAAGTTATTTTGCTCTGACTCGTTTACATCAACCAACAAAATTAAATTTCGTTTATTTTATATAATATATAATATAATTTAAATCCCTAACAATTAAGTGGTACTGTTACTTAATTGTTTAGAATCACTATCAAAATAAATAATTATTAACCTAACAATTAAGTAAGACTATCACTTAATTATTTAGAATCACAATCAAAATAATTATTAACCTAATAATTAAGTGATATTATCACCTGATTATTTAAAGTTACTATCAAAAACAATTTTCAACAGCTTAACCTAACAATGAAGTGAGACTATTACCTAATTATTTGCGATCACGATCAAAAATATTTATTAACTGCACACCCTACCAATTAAATAATATACACATACATACATACATACATATCTTCACGCCAAGTCCCTTACGGGGTAAGCAGAGAGTATCGAGTGCCAGACCTCACGATCCTGACAAACCTGTCTTGCTTCCTTCACATTCATTACCCTTTTCACACAAACACGCCGGTTTCGGAGACTCTTGACACCACCCTCGGATAATATCCGATTGATCTGATCGTGAAATGTCAGCCTTGGTCTTCCCGGGTACCTACATCCATCCACATTCGCATTGTATATCTGCTTTGTCAATCTTTCATCTGTCATTCTTTCCACATGCCCGAACCAGCGGAGCATGCCCTTTCGCATTTTAACACCAACACTTTCTTTCGATCCCACTCTTTCTCGAATCTCACTGTTATGAATGCGGTCAGCGAGCGTTACACCACAGATTTTCCGTAGTGCTCTCATTTCGACCGCATTTATCCTACTTTCATGATCTTTCTGACATACCCAACTCTCGCTTCCATACAATAACGTTGGGATAAGCACAGAATTATGCGAAGCGAGTCTAGCTTTTTGACTCAAAACCTCGCTTTGGAATAGCTTACCCAACACTCCATTCACACTATTCCCTGCACTCACTCTCTTCTCTACATCCGCGGTGTACCTTCCATCCCTGCTAAAAGCACAACCAAGATATACAGTTTCATTCACTTGTTCTAGCACTACATCATCAACCAAAACTCTTACATCCGTTCTGGCTACATCTCTTTCAAATACCATTATTTTGGTTTTCATCGCATTCAAATGTAAGCCCCTTTCTTTACAATCTCCTTCCATAACTGTGACCAGTGTTTGCAGCTCAGATGGTGTGGAGCCCAAAAGTACAGCATTATCTGCATAAAGCATACTAAAAATACTAAATATATATGTAATACTATCATTTCATTATTGGAAATGCAATGAAATCTATATCAAAAATAATTATCAACAACATACCCCACCAATTGAGTGAGACTATGACCTAAGTATTTGGAATCACTACCAAAAATAATTATCAACAGTATACCCTGCCAATTAAGTGAGACTATCACTTTATTATTTGGAATCAATACCAAAAATAATTATTAACAGCACCCCCTACCAGTTACGTGAGTTACTTATTTGTAATCATTATCAAAACTAATTATCAACTGCAATCCCTGACAATTGAGACTATCGCGTGCTGTTAAGGATCACTATCAATAAAAGTAATTATAAACTTCAAAAGATTATCCCACATTGTTAACGCAATAAGAAATAGTTACCATCTACAATCCCTAACAATTAAAAAAGACTATCGCTTATCGTTAGAGATCACCATCAGAAATAATTATAAACTGCAATCCGCAGTTTGTTAACACTGTTAAGCACTATCATCGTAGTATGAGTATCCTGTTATTCTCCTAAACCGGATAATATCGCTAATTGGGTTTCCGACGACCGGAATGGAAGTTTAACTAGGGTTAGATCTAACTACTCTCAGTGAAATTTCTGGTTAATATATCTATTTACAACACTAGTAAATCTTCTATCTAGATTCACTCTAGAGTTATTTTAATTCTTAAATCATTTTCGTCGATGGTCGATATTTTAGATAAAATTTATTTCTGAAAACATGAGAAATAATATGAAAATTGAATACTAAAATAAATACTACGAAATCGTATTGAAGATTCCATGATATCTACCAAACGTAGTTAACTAACTGTTCGAGATACTATATATTTGCGAACAAGTTTATGTTTAATATTACTTATTTGTACATAATTGATCGCCTCTTTGGTCGAGGGGCTAGCTTACACGTCTGACTCTGTGGGATCCAGTTTTATGCTTTATGTACGTTCTAACCATGCGTCTTGTATTTTACGTTGGATAAAAAAATTAAACTGATTTTTTTTTTTTAGTTTTTTTTTTAAATCGAAAGTGTTATAGATTCCGAATCGTTTTTAAAAAATTGGCTGGTGCTTTAGATGTAACCCTCTGTAATTAAATGCTAACGATAACTTGCTAAACAATTGAAACAAGGGTTTTTCATTGGTGTATGAAAAATAGGCCGGAACCATTTCAAACACATCGGTCGAGAACGTGCTACGCCTCTTCGTAGCTGTAGCCTGTAGTCTCGTAGCAGCTACAGTACATAACACTTATGAGCAATGTCCCATCTTTATAGTACTTCGCACATAATTAAAAAAATATTAATAAATACGTTGAAATACACTACACCGTATTTAGTACGATATGATATATTTAATTTAACAATACAAATTGCAATTTGCAATAACTATTAATTTATATATAGATGTCAAGTAAAATAAAAGAAGCACCACATTTGAACGTGAATGTTTTTCTTGTTTTGATCACATTTATTTTAAGAATATTGTTTAAATACATATAACGGTAGGTATATTGAATACGTTGAAGGACCTGCCCTGAACCTATTAACCTAATAGAAAGGAAAGATTAAATATTTCATCTTTATAGCCATTCATTAAGGTACATTATTCCTATATTTTTTTAGGAAATTATCTTCTTATTCATCTCCCAATATCATAAAAATGTAGTTAGTTTCGACGGATAGGGAACTCGACAATTGACAAATAAAAACCGCAACTATTTTTAAGAAAGGAAAAACGCGTAGTTTGTTTCTTGTCTATAAACCTTAAAGCTTCACAAAAAAAAATCAAATTTTATTGACTGGGTCACTCATAACTGCAGGTTTTTGATGGATTATTAACATAGCATTAGCATTTACTTTGGAAAAGTTGTAGATATCAAACGGTGAATTCAAAAAAAAAATTGAAATCTTAAATGTATAGAGATTTTGACATAAATTTCATTGATCGCAGGTTTGAGTAACTGTTTTTTTTTATATGTCACCTTTACGCGCCGTATTAAGCTTTTAAGATACTATTACTCCCTCATCATAAACATTTTAATATATTTACAATCTAAACATGTATACACCATACTGCAACAAAAAACTCTTTTTTTAAAATGGAAGTCTTTACCTCAAATATATCAGTGACGCTAAACACACTGATTATGTCTAATCCGGGGAGACACTGGTAGACCTTGTGGTGGCTTATGAACACATTAAGCCTAATTTACTCTGTCAGCTTAAAATGTAATTCGGGGGATTTAAAAAAGTTATAAAAAATTGAGGCATTATTATTTTTCAACATGAATTATGCATCACGATATTATATTTAAATACTACCTAAACTGATTTTATTTTTATTTAAGCTTTTATTTAACTTGTACGTTTTTCCGACTATAATCTTGCAACACAATTTTGAAGAAATTACCTTCAACATATTGATCAGAAATTTACCAACAAGTTTTGCATGACCATAAATTATTAGACATGACATCATTCTAAATCCAATATGGTGGAATACATAAGATGACCGATTATGTATTATATGCACTGAGCTAAAGAGAATTTATATTTTTAAAAAGGGGCAGGCATTTGTGCGATGAACATTTAGATGTCTGCATTTCCGGGGCTAGGTGTTTATTACATTTATTCTGGTATCTATTTAACTATTTCTATATATTGGAATCGTTGTCTGACACCCATATCACACGTGTATAATTTGCTTACTTTAGCGTTAGTTTCAATTTGTGTAACTTTTCCATGGATATTTATTTGTTTATTTACACCTTGCGTGAAGACGCTATATTGTAGTCATGATTTAAATCCGTAATGTTTGTTTTCCAATTTTCTAATAAAATTTTTGCTAGGGATTTGGCTATGTGCCGGTTGGCTTGCCACCTTTGTGGAACATTGTGGGACTTAGTATCTTCGGATAGTCGTGGGTGCCCTGATTGTGCCTCTGCCTACCTCTTCGGGGATATGGGCGTGAAGATACCTAAATGGTAAGCATTATTTACGGAAATATATATTCTATTGATGCTTTAACATGTTTTATGCCATTCTTATATATAATGTGGTAAAATATCGTTAGTAAGAGACACAGTGGTGATAGTTGTGGTAAATGAAAAACAACAAAATAAATTATTTGTAGTAAATGGAGTTCTCCTGTGGGAGGAAGGAAACGGGGCTCTTGAGTGTTTGCTGTGGACAAACAATGGGTTTGCAATTTGTGGAAACGACTATCGGTTCATGTAAATCAGGTCCCGCAAAATAGAAATTCGGATTCTCTCACAATGAAATTAAAGTCTAGTATGTATGTATCGTGACGCCAATATCCCCGAAGGGGTTTGGAGAGGCACAACCAGGGCAATCGCCTCTGTGGTCTAGCGGTTCAGGAGTTGGACTTGACCGCATGAGGTCTCGGGTTCAAATTCCGGGTCGGTCAACAAAAAGAAAATTTGGGTTTTCCAATTTTCTAATAAAAAAAACGTTGCTCGGGATTTGGATATGTGCCCTGTTGGCCATAGGCTTGCCACCTATCACATTGTGGGACTTAGTGTCTTCGGCTAGTCGTGGGTGCCCTGGTTCTATCTCTGCCTACCTCTTTGGGGATATGGGCGTGAAGATACTTACTTACTTTTTACTAATCTCTGCTATTTTAGACAAGTAAAACTCTTGTAATCTTATACATAAAAAAAATACTGCTGTTCGTTAATTTCGATAAAACTCGAAAATGGCTGGACTAATTTGACTCATTTTAGTTTTGAGTTATTTGTGAAAGTCAAGAAAAGATTTAAGAGGTAAGAAAAAAAAATTTGATGTTTTCCCATACAAACTGAACGGGTGGAACAAAGTTCGCCGGGAAGGCTACTGGCTAATATAATAAGTAGTAAACAAATTTTATTTCAAGCCTACTAACCTAGCAACTTTCCCTAACATTCCTAAACAGAATGACATCAAGCTTAACTTTCAGTACTTCTAAATTGCCTTGATATTACGGCCGCAATCAGACATTAATTAACATTAAATCTATCATTAAGTCATAATTTCGAATAAAAAATGTCAACTTAATGACATTTATTTGACATCTCTGAGTGTGACCGTAAGCCTTTCTTCATAGATATTATTTAACGATTTATACAAAATTGATGAGTGTATTAAGCTGGGAGATGCCTTTTTAAGCAATATAAAGATTTTGAATTAAAGATTCGTGTGAAAAGATCTATTTTTAACCGACTCAAAAAAAAGTGGGGGAGGTTTTTTAAATTTTTTAAATTCGACTGTTTCTTTCTTGTGTATATTTGTTATACGATTACTCGGCCAAAAGTAAATTTATTTTGATAGTTCCTTTACAGAAAGGTGATGATTCCGAGGTAGTTCCATACTTCGTCAACACCTTAATAGTAACTTATTTATAAAAAAAGTAAGAATTATTAAATAGCAATATTACGACTATCAATTTTCTTTTTACTTCCCATTAATGTTATAGATGCGAAAGTTTGTATGTTCCTTTGTTTGTTACTCCTTCAAGCAAAAACTGCTTAACCGATTTTCATGAAATTTGGCACACACATAGAGGGTAACTTGCATTAATTTTTATCCTAAACAAATGTTCCTGTGGGACCATTAATAAACGCCGCGGGCAACAGCTAGTATCAAATAAAATATTTCTAACATACAATAACACAAAATTAATTACGTATTTTAAAACTAAATAGTACCCTTAAACTGGCAAAGCTTAGGATAAAAAAACGTAACGTATCATAGTAGTACAGTTATTTAAAAGAATTATGCAAATTTCTCAGAAAATTCACAATAAGCCGGTTTAATGCCTCGTGAGCCTTTATCTTCCTGAAACAGGCGAAAGTATCTATAGAAATGTCTACGGAAAAGGGATAAGAACAACATTCGTGTCCTTTTGGATGATAGTCGTTTATAACGACACTTGGGGCTCACCACAATTTGGTTGTATGCTTTTAAAGGACATTCGCAGGGTTAATAGGGTATTTCCTTTAAAGCTACATTCGGATTACTTACAATGGTGTAAAGGATAAGGCATTCGATATGGAATGTATTGTAATTTATATTGTTAAAAAGAATAATCGAGAAAAAAAAGTGACGGCTAAAGCGAACAATAAAATTTAATTTAAATTATCTAAGTATAAAAGTCATACAGATATGGAACTTTGACAGTTAAATTTAGTTTTACATGCTCTTTTGAATAATATGTGAGTCATACAGATGTAGAAATTTGAAAGTTAATTTCAGGCTTAAATATTCCTTTAAATATAAGAGTCATACAGGTATGGAACTTTAAAAAATAATTTTAGGTTTACATGATCTTTCAAATTTTATATTACTCTTAGTCGCACAGACATGGGACTTTGAAAGGCCATTTTAGGCTTAAATGCTTTTTCACATAAAATAGTCATACATATAAAATAGAATAAAATAAAATAATTATAAAATATAATATATATGGTACTTTGAAAGTTAATTTAAGGCTAGCATGCTCTTATAAATATGAGAGTCATACAGATATGTAAATTTGAAAGTTAATTTCAGGCTTACAAGCTCCTTGAAATAAAAGAGTCATATAAACATGGAAATTTTAAAGTTAATTTTTAAGCTTACATGTTCCTTGAAATATAAGAGTCATACAGATATCTTAATTTGAAAGTTAATTTTAGGATTATCTACGCTTTTAAACACAAGAGTATACTTGCATACAGTTACACAACTTTAAGAATTGATTTTAGGCTTACATACTCTATAAAATATAAGAGTCATACAGATATGGAACTTTGAAAGGTAATTTTAGACTTACATACTCTTTCAAATATAACAGCCACAAAATTTGAAAGTTACTTTTAGGCCAACCTATATAATCTACGTAGATAAGACAGACTTTAAACAGATATGGAACTTTGAAAGTTAATTTCAGGTTGTTTGGTAGACATTTTTTATGTGGGATGTCACCAAAAAGGCTCAAGGCTCTCCATGTGGTAAGAGA
>NJDD01009274.1:38327-49264 GCA_002245505.1 Calephelis nemesis
CTTGTGGTAAGAGAAAACCGTGGCCTATAGACACCATAAATGCTACAGACTCGACGCTGTCCTGAAGGCGGGATGGAAGTCCTATGCAAGTATACTGGCCATCTTACCCTCCAGACTGGAATATAACGGAGTCATAATGACAGCAGAAACGGTTGAGGCAGTGGATCCCCACCCGGGCAAGTTGCTGCACAGCACCCTACTACCAGGTTTCTTGTTGATAATTACCTATATTTTAACCTTCTCTCGCGTCTTATAAACTGCCTGGTAGATAGTGTGTGATTTATTTACAATTGAAAGAAGTAAGATTCCTGACTCACTTAGGAGATACTGGAAGTTTTGTTCTATCTTTTTTATAATTATACTACTACTGCCCACACTGCTGCTGTTGCTGCTGCTGCTGCTGCTGCTACTGCTGCTGCTACTGCTGCTGCTACTTTCATTCCAATATTATATTGTTTAATCCAACAACTAATATTACGTTAATTACTGACTGATCACGACCTCTACGGTCGAGGGACTAGCGTACACGTCCGACTCCTCCAACCAACCTTGAAGTTCGGGTTCAATTTCCGATTCCCACATTTTCGAATCTTTTCATCAATCATTCCGGAATTCTAAATCTGAGTATTTATTGTGGTATCTTTTTAAGTACTTTTGACCCCCTCGTTGATCGAGTGGCTAGCGTATACGGCTAACGACACCGACCAACTGCGAGGCTCCGGTTCGATTACTGACGGGGTAGGGTATTTGTGTAATTAAAATTTATATGTCTGCATTTCCGGGTCCCAGACCCGTTAAAAATGATAATTAAATGAAAAATGAAAATGACAAATGACGTCACAGCGCGAGGTGTACAGTTAATTCGTACGGGTTGTAAAGTTCGTAATTATTACCTTTAAGTATTACTGCACAGACTTTTATCATAAATTAGTGGTCGCTTATTACTTTGTTACCAAGCTGTATATTGCGCCATCTGTGATCTTTTATCGTTATCATCAACATATTTGTTTGTGTGTATCAAATGCATGATAGTGTGGGTAATGTTTTATTGATTGATTTATTGTACTTTTTAAGCATTATTATTAAAAAATATTAGCATTCTGCACTTCTCCTAAACATAAACATAATAAGCGTTCAAAAATTTCATAGTTTTGGAATCACGTACAATATATACATTTCAATTTAATATCTATTTTGGTGGTACAACCGTAGAGGACAGTTTACATGAAAAAAATTGCAAAGACCGTATTAGACAAAATAAATTGTCACCACTTTAGTTATCCCCAGAGATTACTTCGTCCGCCGTAACCCTTTCAATCAAAACTTTTCTGAAAACATAAATAATATGTTGTTAAGTTTACCAACAGAATAAACAGAAAGTTTTATGTATTGGAATTGGTTAATCTGAACAGTATCAGTTTACATCCACACCAGATCGTATGAGTGTAAAAAATAATCGATATTTATGTTTAACAGACTCAAAAAAAGAAAGATTTTTTATGATGTTGGATTTTCTGATAGTAAGAAATTTACACTGCCTAAAGATACCAAAGGTGGTAATGGTGCGTAGCCAACCTGAGGCTGGGATGTTAGGCCTCGAGCCTAAGTACCTACCTTACCCTCCAAACCGGAACTCGTCATGACGTTATGGCGGCAGGAGTAGGAAAGGCGGTGGTACCAATCCGGGTGAGTCGCTGCGAAACTCTACCACCTTGTCAGATGTCACGGTGTTAGTGGCCTTAAGTCCATGATCGCCTTTTACGAGCTGCCTGGCAGGAAAGCAAATGGTCTATTCTGCAAAAGGAGCCCGGACCAACACAGGGAACATTCGACTGTGTTTTTTTGTATGTTTATTAGGCAACTACTCCGTCAATAGGCGACCGATTTTGATTGTTCTTTTTTGAAAATATAGGTCATGATTTCGAGGTGGTTTCATATTAGTTTTATCATAATCCGACTAATGTTTTTTGAGGTATACTTCAGTGTATAAATTTTGCACTTATAATTTTAACTTAGGTATATTTATAAGTAAAAAGTATTTAAAAATTGAATGATTTTCTTAATAATAACAATTGTGTTGTAATAATTTTAATACATTTTTTTTATCATAATGGAAGGCAAACAAGCAGACGTACTTCCTGATGGTAAAAAATCACGCTGCCTAGAAACACTAAAGGTGGTAATGGTGCGTTGAAAACCTGAAGCTAGACGTTAGGCCTCGAGCAAAAGTGAGTTCACCGGCTACCTTACCCTCAGAACCGGAACACGTCATGACGTTCGTGTTCTTTACAACGAAAGTGATATTTTTATAGCAGATTTAAGACTAAATGTTTTTTTCGTACACTTTTTTTTCAATTTGTTAATTTAGTTAAAGGGTAAATTAGTTTAGAACTTGTCTTTTTTATTTATTGTACTATTTATATATTGTAGTGTTTTTTGTGTAAACATTTTCTTTTTCATTTCAAAACATAGATGCAGTCTTTTCGCTTGCTATTAATTAGTTTTATTTTAAATTCAAAATAAAACTGATTTTAGTATAAATGGATAAAATTTCCAAGAGTCTCAGTTAATTTATTTCGAAATAAGAACAGAAGGTTGTCTTTCTAGCAATTTTTTTTATCAGTTATGATTTTCTACACTTACCCTTTTTTATTGATCTACATTTTTAAAGAATACACAAAAATACGGTAACGTTTGAAATATTGAATAAATAAGATTAATAATTACGTCTCCCCTAAATGTTCGATTTTAAAACGATTATTATTAAAATAATAAAATATGTTGATAATTTATTTTTGAACTCTCCCAATACTTGCAAATTTGGCAAAATAGAAAATGTAACGCGATTGAATATTGTATTCAGAAACTACAAGGCATCGGAAATACGTAGTCAATAAGTATCGCTGAAGAGGTAGGTATGGGTAAAACGAGAGTATCCACTATTAGTAAAACATACCTAGTTCTATAATAGGGTAGGCGGCTAACATAACCTCAACCGGTATCCAATCTTAAATAACACTGTTTCCTTTAAAAGTCAAAAAAACTATTTTATTAGTCCAACCCATATATCAAACTCGGGACTTAATGTAGTCCACGCCAAAACCGGACCACTAAGCCTACGATTCGGATTTTCTCAACTTGAAATCACCTGTATGATGTAGTGGTCCGGTGCTCAACGTCATCAAGATGTCCGAGGCTCGATCCTGGGTCAGCAAAATGTTACCTGGGATGAGATCAGTGTCCGGTTGGGGATAGGTTTGCCACTTGAACTTGAAGTACTAAGTATTTTCGGCTAATCGTGGCCGTCCTGAAAGTTGAAGCTCGATTTCATGCAAATTGGAACTTGGAATCGAATATGTTATTTTAGGTACTTTTGAACACTACTTGCGGATTGTTAACATTTAGTTACAAAAAAATTCAACGAGTCCAATTAAATATTTTATTGTTTATTATTCATTCAATATTAATATTTCTTTACGAAAACTTGAATGTTAACGTTGTGCATTTTTGACATTTTGAAATGGTTAGCGAATAATTTTGCACGAATTGCTTTAATTATCAGTATGAAAGTACTGTGATTTTATGTGGTAGAATACAATATTCATTTATTGCGCTATCGTACACAAACATGACAACACGAAAATTCACGCAAGCTCCCTGCGCCGTCTTACGAATTTTCGATCAGGTCACGTATCCTGACGTAGAGACGTGTAGAAGTTTTTGCCCATTCCAAAACATACGCAGCACACTAACTCAAAGCGTGCTAAATTAAACTTTCATTAAACTTCACAGACCCTATGGAACAAACCGTCGGTTAAACAGTCTACATTACTTTGTCATTTGCTCGGCAAACATTTGAAGTGCACTCTAGTACCCATCAACAAAATAATTGGATTCTCTAATTTAGAGCTATTTTATCGTTTCATTTACTTACTCTGTTGTTCAATCCTTTGACCGTTTAATCTAAATATTTTAGCGTCAGAACGGAATGAGTCTATCACTGTAAAGGTGCTATTCTATTCAAAACGAATGAATGAATGAAACATTCAGTAAATTGGATTGCATATTTTAATTTTAATACCTGAAGTTCATTTCAAATAAATATATAAACGACGCACTTATAATATTAAGGGACGGTGACTTTAAGAATATCAGTGATGATAATAGCAAGAAAAAAGATGATAAGAAGAAATAATTTATATATTAATACGTGAAGCAAGAACTTTGGACCCCTTTTTACGAAAATTGCACTGATGGAAGAGTATGAAATTTGGCACACTAATAGTTTATGTGCAGGAGTCGAGCAAAAGGCTAATATTTTTAATGACAATTTTTATAAAGTGCATTAATTCAAAAAATAAATTATTATACGTACTACCATGCATTTGACACAAACAAACAAATAAATTGATGATAAGGATAAATGATCACAGATGGCGTACTAAAAAGATTGGAAACATAGTAGTTGGTCTTGAGAAAGAAGATGGCGTTCTTATCAACAAAAAAATCGACCAAAATAAATTGTAATATTAATTTATTTTGGTCGAATTTCGACCAACGAGCGAGCACTAGGACAAAGAAATCTGTAAAAAGAAGAAAGTACTCGATACGTTCATCTCATCGCATTTCTAAGTTAAAGTGGCAAATAGTAACTTCTTGAAAGTCGATCCCTTGACGCAACTTTATTCGTACCTCCATCTATTCACTGATATTCCGATTTAAATGGTAGGCCCTTTAGCAAATAAAAGGAAGAGCACGAGAAGATTAGAGGATTCTATAACCAAAAGTGGATTTAGAAAAAGGTGAAAAGATTGTAAGGATGATAAATGGCATTAACTCTAAGTACCAAAGATGCTACGAAATATTTAAATTTGCACATATCCATGCAAAAACGGAGTGAACTAATTGTTGGCAGACTTTTTAGTTTTTAGTCACCGCCTATTTTGATTTTTCTGGTTTGGACTAATTTTATTTCATTTGTCAAACTTCGATTTCGCTTTTTCATGTTTGATCGTTTTTAATACAAACTGTACAAAATATAAATAATAAATATTCAAATAAATAAACAATAGTGATATAGTAAGGAATAAACATCTTGATTTGAAAGTGCCAGGCGTGAAATTTTCGCGAAGACCAAAGAATAAACACACTAGGCATGGCTATCATCTTCAATGGATATGCAAACCAATAATCTGTCTAGAGGGTAAAAAGGATCATCAAAAGTATGGAAATAGTTTAAGGAGACTGACCTTGGCTTTAACGGAGATTAATAGTAACCATCAAAAATACAGTGATAGGTTTATTCTCCATTTTTAACAATTTAACAATTTGCTTCCTTAAATTACTTATCCTTCTTGTAATAAAAACACCTTGACAATATTTGGTTACATTTTGTCACGTCTGCTTTTCGTTCCAGTAACTTTAATTAAGTTCCTTACAAATGTGGGTTACAAGTTTCCTAAACTAAGTAATTTGTTGTATAAGTTTATTTACACTTATTTCAAGCTACAACAATGTTTGGCTGTCAATCTCGTCTATCGAAAATAGTTTTTCGTCTCTATATCATTTATTGAAAATAGTTGAAATAATGTGGCCCCCTGACTCTATCACCTCTGTGGTCTAGTGGACCTATAATATATTGCTTATTTAATTTACAGTTGACAGTTAATAAAAATAGTACAATACAACCACAGATTCAGTAAAATTTGTTAAGGGCATTAACTTTAGTAGATATTTCTTCAACTAATATACAAGAAAGACCGAAAGATCAAAGTTGTTTCCAGTAAGAATAAATTTAAAAAAAATCAAAGATTTTGATATACCTATCAAAATGGCGGTAAATTATAAATAAATCTTGGACAAAGAATCCAATTTAAGATAATAGCTAACATTAACAACTATTTACAGTTTCTACAGATTAAAGCATTCGTTTTCTAGATCATGAAGTTAGGAATAGAATGGGCATCTGTCAAAGAAATTTAATCAAATGTTGTACATCGAAATTAGACAAAAGTATTCGATGATTGGAATACTACCCTAAGGAAGAAAATAATATCACTTGTTAACAAAAAAACTGCCTTTGAATTATATTTTGCCAACATAACATAGAAGCTAACAAAACGATATCATACAACTGCAGTGTAGGTAACCCCGACGAATGCTGTCCCATTTTCTCAAAACCTTGAATAAGAAATAAACACTTTAAAAGAAAACGCGACATATCAAAGGCAACCAGTTAGCTCCAAGAACGTATTGAATTTATAGCAAACCTCAAGATATCAGCGCTGCAAATAAACTGTAGAGGAATAGCTATCGCGAACATAAAATGAATTTTATTTTACAGTAACCAAGGAAACCGTTAAGTACGAAAAAAGCTTAAACTCGTAGCAGCCCGGACTTTGTATGCAAAATAGACCATTTTATATGTGCTTTATACTTATCTTATATATAACATGTTTTTTTGTTTAACGAGTTTAACGAGAGTTTAATAGCTTTCACGTACTCCTACGACTAACGCGTAAAGTAGTTTTGTACTTCTCCTAGAAGTAATAGACAGGAATAAACTAGTCAACGTTTTCTAACACTCAAACTTATTTTCGGATATACCTAACACAAGATTTCACCTAAGGTTCAATCTATTTTCCATCCATACCTACTGATACTATAAATGCTAAGTTTATCTTTATTTCGTTTAGCCCAAGACAGGATTTAAACTGTAACTTTTCGTCACGAGTTGACGATTGCTCTAAGCAATAATTGAGCTGCTAAGTTTTACCGGTAACGAGAGTTGTTATGTCATATAGTACGAAAGTTGTGGCCACCACAGAGTAAGTACTCTGGTACACACAGAGATAGACAGTATAGTAGTATAAGAGTAGAGAGATACACAGTGTCTATAAGACATAATTGTCCGCATTAACGGTAGAAAAAGAAATTAAAAAATTTCGCCACAGCACTTGAATCCTTAGAGGATCAAATTGTTAGAGTGTTCGTGGGCTTGAGACGAAAAGTTACAGGTTTTAGTCCTGTGTAGAGCAAAATTTTTTTTAATTTATAGAAATTTAACCCAAACACAACACACACAAGCGCGTAAGTGCTAAAATAAAAAGCTTTTAATTTGATTTAGGTAAAGACCCAAATACAAATAATATGATGTACTTTTTTCAATAATCACCTCCTAAAAGACGAAGGTAGTTCTTGACAGTACTCGTGAAAATCTATTCCACGCTGATGAAGTCGCGGGTGAAATGCTTATTATGTATATATACCAACAGAAGTTATGTTATGTGTTTACTATTGGCAATGCCTGGAATTTGTTCAAAATCTGGATATTTCAAAAACCTCTTTAAATATTCAGACGTAAAGAATCTTATTTCATCTTTCTAGACCACCGCCTTTCCTATTCTTGCCGCCATAACCTCCTGCAATGCATTTATTTTAAAATTCGAATTTTTTTGTGCAATTTCACTTACAAATGATAATTGTTTATTATTGCAAATAAATAAATCCGTTGAATATAACGCAAAATAAGCAAATTATGCGCTTGTTAACATAAAAAGCGCATTGAAAAACGATGCCAGAAAAACATTAATAAAACCCCAGACCAAGAAATGCTGATATGTAAATGTCCATCACACAAATGTCTACCCTCGTTTTTCTTTTCTTTTCTTTTCGTTGGAAATCGAACCCTAGCTTCGCCGTTTTTCGATAAAGTAAGGCGTATAAGCTAACCAATCGATCAACGAGGCTGTCAAAATGTGTGTGCGTACACGTGCATGTATTATTATATGTCGTAATCGCAACGGAAAATTCAAAATTTCTTAGAAGTTCCAGACTAACAAAATAAATTGAATTATAATTACAAGTTGGTAACCTTTGATGTTAAATTAAATCAATTAAGCGGCATGTTCTATTTAGTTACTGAACGTTAAATTTTACATTCAGTACATAATGCTAGCGATAAACCCGTTTTAATAAAATAAATGGGTTACGAGAGAAACATGTGGAGTAATTCACAAACTCGTTACTGTTGTCTTAAGATAAGTATTTTACTTGAGAATTGTGGGTAGTGGATACAAGTACTCAACTTTTTTGTATTTATTTAACCTGTCTTTAAATATATATATTGTGTTACTCGTAACTGTGTATTTTATACAAAACTTGCAACCCGTTTCGTCTTCGAACGGGTGGAAAATATATTTTCCTTAATTAAATTCATTGAGTTTTTTTAATTTGTATCACTCTTAAATGGAACGTTCGATTTGAATGATTCAAATAATAATGTACTGGCATTGAAACAACATTTATCATTACATCTTACTATCATCAAAATAAACTCTCGTTAAATACATGTTTTACTGATCACTGACTAAAATTGGATTCTCAACTACTAGCTACGTCTAGCACGTGTAGCATATTATAGGTTGGAAGTCAATTTTATACAAATTTTATCAAAGCAGTAGTCCTAATTTTTTGCGGTAATACAATAAATAATTTATTTGGTTATCTAAATTAATTCTTTGGATTTACGTCCAAACAGCAGAATAAATATTAAAGCGATTGCAAAGTTACAAAAAAATACATAACTGGGTGCTACGAAATACGTCAGGACAGCTAGATATTAAAAAAAATACATAAATTAAAATAATTAAGATTTGTTGTAACATAACAATAATGTGATTATATGGTATTTCAGGAACAATACGTGTACGAGTTCTTCACAGGTGTACTTAACATTGTCTCTAGACATTACACCAGAATTGTAGTACAAAGTCCCTGAATGTTATTGTTACCGCTTGTCCTCTAAATTAGGAGCGGGATAACGCGGACGGAATACTCCGGCCCCTCCTTCATTATTTAAATCTAAATCGCTCAGAATTCAGAAAATGTAATTTTAACAACGCCAAAAGTTAGAACCCATTTCAATTTTTAATTTGTTAATTAACTTCCAAAGGAAAGTGCTGTTCGTTTGTTTTACTTGCTTGTGCTCTTATAAAATTATTAATGTGATATTTCATTTACTCGTATTATAATAATTAATGTCACTCACGTTATGAGGACAGATGATAAAGAAAAGACACGGACCACTTTCCATACAAAGTTTGCCTTGGAAGCAACAAAAACTACATAATGCTTAAAATACTCCAATCAATATTTTTAACTGAAATCAAATCTGTATCACGGACACTTAATTTTTCAACGATATCAATAAAATATACAAGTTTTTTTTACTCATATAAACAATGATTGTCCCCAAAAACAAAAAACATTGGAATTATTCTTTCTTTTTATGAACTAAAACTGCTTTACAATATTCTCCAATGGTTCATAAGTAACTTTTTCTAATATTGAACATATGACGTGAACGGAATTTGACATCACAACATATATTTTTTTAAATGTACGAACGGAAAACTTGATTTTAAATATTTGAAGCATAGACATTTAAAGTAAACTCAAACTGTTCTCGTTTGTGATTTCAAAAATAAAATTGTCGATTCAAGACAGACGAAATATGTACTTAGTTCATAGCGTCAGACTGTCAAAATAGGATAATAATTTATACTTCTGCAATGATTGCAATCGTGATCCTCCTTTTTAAAATACATTTAGGTTAGTTAATTTTCGCTTAAACTGATTTTGAGACATTTTTGCTACTATTGATGGCAACTTTTTGTCCCCATTGCTTAACATATTTCCGTAAAATAACTTCAAAATTACCATTGTAATGAACTTTGGAAAGTCAAACCTTACAAGCTCGGCTTCGGTAACAGCCGATATTTTGAGAGCCATTCTTCAAGAACTTATGTTGAGTGATGGTTTCCTTAACTTTTCTGATTTTTGATATGAAAGTGCAAAAGATTTTTTGGAACTTACATATTATATATATATATGTATATATAATATATATATATAATGTTTGAAAACAAATCACAAAAAAATATATTTATGAAACGAAAACTTGATTAACCCATGACGAAACCTATCCGTAATGTAGCTAAGAACTATGTCGACTAAGGTATCTTTCTTCCTTTAAGAGTAATGATGCCACAGGCAGACACACGTTAAAGTTGTAGCAGTCCTCTTTTTACGTCGTTAAATATATCCAAATAAGTTACTAATTTTAGCTATATAAAGTAATCTACATTACATTTTATCTTATATTTATTTATTTATATTATTTTATCTACATTATATTTTATTTATTGAATATAATAATTTGTATTTACATAATACAATACATAAATAATTGTAACATATAAGTACGTTATTTTATTTATTTTTGCAGAAAAAGTAAAGATAATCTTTACTAAACAACTGTGCAAGTTACCGACTACCCTACTTGCTAACACATGGCAAACGCTGACACTGTGACATTAGAAATACCTAAGAAAGTGAAACCAATTCTACCTAATTATGACTGCATACGAATTATTCAAAAAATTAAGTTACTAGTATTTTCCTTTTTATTTTACTAGTATTTTAGATCCCGGTGTTGGTCCGGGCTTTATTGCAGAATAGGCCATTTGCCTTTCTGCTAGGCAGCTCGTCGAGCGAGCAAAGGCTTTACGTCACGAACACCGTGACATATTACTAGGTGATAGAGTTTTGCAGCGATTTGTCCGTATTGGTACCACCGTCTCATCTATTCTTGCCGCCATAACGTCACTGCTTACCGTTGACGTGTTCCAGTTCGGAGGGTAATGTAGTCAGTAAACTTACTTTTGCTCTGGACCTGAGATCCCGGCCTCACGTTGGCAACGCACCATTACATCCTTTGGTGTCTCTAGGCGGCGTAAATTTCTTACCATCAGGAAATCCGTCTGCTTGTTTGCCTTCCAATATATTAATAAAAAAAATGCAGTTACATATAAACAAAACACTATCCGCATTCATCGGTTATAAGATGACTAATCAAATTGCAAACTATGTTAGTC
>NJDD01009274.1:49273-88805 GCA_002245505.1 Calephelis nemesis
CCCCCCCCTGTATATTTACTTCACTTAAAACGAAACAGCAACACAATTGAATTATTCATACGTGAGCTAGTTGCGGACTTCTGCATATTAAACCAACCGAACCCCGGAGGTACACCCAGTGGTAGGGGACCGTGACATGCCAGTTTGTCCAACAATGTTTACATTAAAACCACATTTCAGCTCCATTGGAAACTTGATTATGACCGTCGCAAGCGGACCTCGTCGTAACTCTACACGACGTTGTTTCTACAACGGTTCTTAATGACATTAGGGGGTTATAGTAGGAGAGCCCGCGACGCTGAATGTGTAGTAACTCGAGCGTTGTTTAATACCCATTGAACTTAGTAAATAGATAGTGGATATAGTATATAGTAGATAGAGCATATAGTAAATAGGGTAAAAAATGTTATGTAAGGTCTTTTTACCGGTGTGTTGAGCACCTAGAAGGTAAAAAAAAACAATTCCAGTCACTTTATCAAAGACGAACTTATCAGATTTTAATAACATATATTCTTAATCTGTCTCCGACGACAGAAACATGTCAATCAGACAGCTTGCCAAAATAGACAATTTACAGATGACTTGGTTTTTAAAGGTTTCTGACCCTCCTGCTCCTGCCCGTACGTCTTGTGCAAATCATCAGAAAATTTAAACATTTAATCTAATATGTTCGAGTATATTTTCAAGCCAAAAAAATTAGACAGATAACCCTGCATACGCGCCTCTATATCTGTAGGTTCTGTACATAATAGAGGTACCGCACCATGTACAGGGCATCTGCCATATCTTAATCACACGCGCCTAAGTTACTGCAAAAAATCCCCTCTTAGGCTCCCTTTCTATTACTAATGGGGTGTTAGTTATGAACTTGTTAATGAATTTGTAAGATAAATATATCGGTTTTGTCGCGGATATATTTGATTAAGACCTAAACAAATAAGTGGCTGAAATAGGCGTTCCAGATTTCTCTTGCGGTACGTTATTTTGATTAGTTTAGGTAAAAGTACAAACTTCAATGTTTTATTTATTAATAATTTTGAAGTGAAAGCTTTAGCGGCGTTATGCACTTTTTGTGATGGATAAAAAGTTTAAAACTCGTAAATCGGAGTGAGATTAAAACTACTGTATGTTGTCGCCGTATTTCATACTGTAATTATGTATATACGCCGGCCGGTTTATGCAAAGATGTCAACACGCAATGCACAATGTGTATTTTTTTTTCTCGAACAAAATTAATTAAATGAACATTGTATTTTATCACATAAATTATAGCTCTTTTTTATATTGATAATAATTAAAGTAATTCGTGCAAAATTATTCCCTAACCATTCCAAAACACCAAAAATGCACAAGCTTAATATTTAAGTTGTCACTTCTTTCGGCAGTCCCGGGGTAAAACCGGTCTACTGTTGTATTACAACGTCGTCTAAGTGTACAAATACATGGATTATTAAATCTCACTTAAAACATACTAGCCAGACTTCATATTTTATATTCAAATTTGTATCAAAATTAAATCATGATATATTTTTTAAAAACATCCATCAAAACCCATTCGTTACTGACTGAGTAATCGCTTAACAAATGATTTTTTTTTGTCCGGGCCCCTTTGCAGAATAGACCATCTGCTTTCCTGTCACGCAGCTCGTACGACGGCAGACTAGCTTAGGCTTACCGTGACTAGCACCGTGACATCTGACTTGGTTGTAGAGTTTCGCAAGCGACTCGCCTGGATAGGTACCACCGCTTTGCCTATTCCTGCCGCCATAACGTCAGTGCTTTGACGTTTTCCGACTTCCGGTTCAGAGTATAAGGTAGCCAGTAAACTTACGTTCGTTCGAGGCCGAACAAACCGGCCTCAGGTTGGCAACGCACCATTACCACTATTGTTGTCACTAAGCAGCTTGAATTTCTGACAGTCAGGAAATCCGTCTGCTTGTTCGCCTTCCAATATCAAAAAAAATATATATATTCTTAGGTAACCACTAACAAGAAGATTCAATTATATGTATATTATTTTCCTATGCTGGTCCGGGACCGTTGAGTAGAATAATTCATCTGATTCTCTGACAGGCAGCTCGTAAGGGGCGAGCACTGGTTAAAATAAAGGTCAGTACCAAGAAGACCACTGGTGTGAGAATACTTTGAAGCAACTTTCTCAGATAAGGTATGGTAGCCGGTAGATTTGCACAATAAGCCTTACATTCCGGCTGCAGGTCAGTGACGCACCTGTAACATCTGCGGTGTGGACCTACTCAAATCAAATGAAATAAAAAAAATGTATACACATTCATTCATTCTTTGCTGTCATCATTTTAATATGCACGCAATTTAAATAAAGTGGAGTACAAACGCCTCAAGTTTATTTAAATTAACGAACAACAACAAATAAATCATAACAGCTACGACATTTTTGTTTTTATTGTTCACAACAGCGTTCTTTTAATTTAAAAAAAATGGATTTATGATGAACGACATTTATTTAAGGGCACGAAAATAACAAGTTGAATCTTAAATCCAAGAGAATAGTACCTATGGAGAAATGTCTTACAAAAGACATGGTAGACGATGTAGAGTTTTTCTAGTGTATATTTAAATGTCCTTGGTATATCTTCGATGTTTTTAATTTTTTTTATTATGATATTGGAAGGCAAACAAGCAGACGGATTTCCTGATGGTAAGAAATTCACGCCGCCTAGAGACACCAAAGGTGTTAATGGTGCGTTGCCAACCTGGCGCCGGGATGTTAGGCCTCGAGCAAAAGTAAATTTACCGGCTACCTTACCCTCCGAACTGGAACACGTCATGACGATAAGGCGGCAGGAACAGGTAAGGCGATGGTACCAATCCGGGCGAGTCGCTGCTAAACTCTACCACCTAGTCAGAATTCACGGTGTTAGTGACGGTGAGCCTTTGCTCGCCTTTTACGAGCTGCCTGGTAAGGAAGGCAGATGGTCTATTCTACAAAGAAGCCCGGATCAACACGGGGAATTATTGAAATAACCATATTTAATTTATTATACAATATAAGTACTTACTGTATAGTTAATTAAATTTATTATTATACAGTCTACAAGTGATGGTGTGGTAGTGGGTAGTAGGTAGTGGCTACCCGTTCTTAGGAAATGACGGACTAAGAAAGCGGTCCAGGTATTAAAATTGACTGCGTGTGGTCCCGAGTTTGATTCACGGATCGGACAACAAAAAGAAATTTGGTTTTTCCAATTTTCTAATAAAGTAAAATGTTACTCGGGATTGGATATGTGCCCGGTTGGCGATAAGCTTGCCACCTATCAAATTGTGGGACTTAAAGTCTTTGGCTAGTCGTGGGTGCCCTGGTAGTGTCTCTGCCTGCCACTTCGGGGATATGGTCGATGTCCATGAAGATACCTACTTTACTGTCATAATATACGCTGCATGTTTCTTCTTCTTTTATAAATATGGCTTTCAATCAACGCTGCATATTTCAGAACGCTTCAAAAATGTCGCTTTTATAGTTTTTACAAATTCAGTAATTGTTTGAACTTCGAATGAAATGCTCGTTACTGTGACGTCACTCGATTAACGCAATGGTGACGATTCTGTTTTAACAAACTGCAACCACAATCGAATCGTTAAATTACTAACATAACTGTAGACCTGAAAGAACTGTAGGGATACTCTTGAATCTCGATTTCATGGAAATTGGGAATTGGAATTGAATATGACGTTTTAATTATTCTTAAACCTAATCACTGGTTATAGAGTGCTGTGCAGCAACTTTCCAGGGTAAGGATCCACATCCTCACCTATTCCCGCCGACATAACGACTCTGTCGTGTTGCGGTCCGGATGGTAGGGCAGGCGGTAGACTTGCATAATAGGCCAAACAACCCGGCTGCAGGATAGCGACGTACCTGTAACATCTGTGGTGTCTATAGTACACGGTTGTCTCTTAGCACATTAATTGTTATATTGGATTCATTGAAGTTTTTGAACTTTATGTTAATAATCAGATAATCAGGTGGTACTGTATTCTAGAGTCAACCTAGAATGACATATCCGATTTCAATTTCCAATTTGCACGAAATCGAGATTCAAGAGTAATCCTACTTTTAGCGATTAAATTGATTTCAAAGTTGAAATGAATTTAATTGCTTTTAGAGAAAATGTATCTGCATTTTAGTTGATCTGCGTAAAAAGAGCTATGCAGCAGCTAGCCCGGACTACTATCAACACTTTTCCTACGTCTGCCGTCATAAGGGCCTACACATAACCACGTTGCGGCGCCGCGCCGCTAATATTCTCGGTTTGCTTTTGATCGAGGCCTGACATCCCGCTGCCTAGAGACACCAAAGATGGTAATGGTGTGTTGCCAACCAGAGGTCGGGATGTTAGGCCTCGAGCAATAGTAAGTTTACCGGCTACCTTACCCTCCGAACCGGAACACGTCATGACGTTATGGCGGCAGGAATAGGTAAGGCGGTGGTACCAATCCGGGTGAGTCGCTGCGAAACTCTACCACCTAGTCAGATGTTAGTGACGGTAAGCCTATGCTCGCCTCTTACGAGCTGCCTGGCACAGGAAGGCAGATGGTCTATTCTACAAAGGACATGGAAATATCAGTAATAATACCATCAGGAAATCCGCCTGCTTGTTTGCCTTCCACTGTCATAAACGCTATAGTCCACCACCGTAAATTCGTTGTATTGGCTCAGGAGAGCTACTTGCATAGTGGCTATCTTATACCATACAAACAAGTGGTGCTTTGCATGTCAACATTGACGTCTAACAATATTCAGCAATTTGTCCCAAAAAAGTTCAGCTAACATATACTAAAAGGGATAAATAAACTAACTAAAAGGGAAGCCTTTTTTGTTGCTCACCGGACTATGACTATCTTCCCCTAAACTCGTCATCTTAATAACTTAACCTAGGTTAACATTCCAAGTACAAATCACTCGACTGATATTATCCAAGGTAGGTTAGAGTCTCGGGCGTGTTTGTATGAAAATGTAATGAATATGGAGGAAGCAGGTCTGTGAAATCATGAAACTTTCCACTCGATACTCGCAGCATACCCCTCCTGGGAGTTTATATGAAGGTATGTATGCATACATATATATTTAATAACTTGCCTCACCACTGTAGTCTAGCGGTTCAGGTGTTGGACTTGACTGCACGAGGTCCGGGTTCGATTCTCGGGTTGGGCAAATAAAATAAAAATTTGGTTTATCCAACTTTCTAAAAAAACATGTTGCTCGGGATTGGATATGTTTCCGGTTGGCGATAGGCTTGCCACTTGTCACATTGTGCGACTTACTACCTTCGGCTAGTCATGGGTGCCATAGTTGTGCCTCTGTCTACCTATTCGGGGTTACGGGCGTGAAGATACTCCTTTTTTTAATAACTTAAATTAATAAATATTATTCATTAAAGTCTTACTTTACAATCATGAATCTTAAAAACAATATAGATCGACTTTGATCGAATTTTAAATTTAGAAACAATTTAGACGCAACGTTTTTAAGCGTAACATTAATTGATTGTAGTAACTATTTAATACTCTGCATTTTTTTAAACAAATAGTATTTGTAAATATGTAAAGAACTTTTTGAGAATTATATTAATAACCTCAAA
The DNA here is from genome assembly GCA_002245505.1 of Calephelis nemesis. Taxonomy (NCBI): domain Eukaryota; kingdom Metazoa; phylum Arthropoda; class Insecta; order Lepidoptera; family Riodinidae; genus Calephelis; species Calephelis nemesis. Next base: position 54,892 of record NJDD01009274.1, read on the forward strand.
GATAAATTACTTAACAAACTTAATTCTTAAATTTGCTCTTGATCAGATACTTGTTTGTTCTTGACATAATATTACTTTTACCAAACTAAGGTTTAGCAAAATGTAACACGAAAATATAATTTCATTTAAGCCTATAGCAGTTGTTCTTAATAAAAAAAAATTTCGAATACAAAACCATGATTGTTGTATTTCATACTAATAATCATGAAAAATAAGTTAATACCATTTAGCGATTTTATCACCGGAGGTTACACTGCCAATAGAATCTCTCTTTCTTTATAACTTTGTTAATTCATATCACAAGATTTTTTTGGAACTGCGTAAAGCTTAAAGAAAGTCAGCAATATTTGGAAATGATAAAAGGTATTTGCTTTGGGAACTCCAGAAGTATTATATCTTCATGACTAATACACAAAGAAATTGTAATACTACGGTACTAACACCGTTGTCATAGCGATAATACATCCCTACATTGAAAAGAAAATTATGCTAATAACAACGATGTGAATATTAATGATCCGATAATGCTATACTCGCTTTTTCATAAAATTTAACATTACAATTATTATAACAACGGTCTATAAGTCATTTTTATTTGTAAACTTACTTACTTTATTTTTTTTATTTGTAAACTTACTAAATATATATTTTTACAGCAAAATAAGATGTATTTATTATTAAAAATTAGTTATGCTTACAGACAAAATATCCACTCTGGAATTTTTCACTTTCATATTAAGATAGCATAAACCAGTATTACTTTTCCCGTGTTGGTACGGGTCCCCTTTGTAAAATAGTCCATCTGCCTATGTGTCTAGTAACTCGTGTCGCTAGGATATACCTATAAGGAATAAAAATGGCGAAAGATAGTTAGTTTAGTTTTTTTCGCGACTTTGAAATTTTTAGACAAATTCATGTAACTTTGGAATAATATCTACAAATTTTGGGGTACTTGGAACATATAAATTTACATGTTATGTACATGTATGAATAAATGTATACTAGTAATATCATAAATGCGAAAGTTTTTGAGCATGTGTATCTGGATGTTCTCTTTCACGCTCGAATGGCTGGACGCATTTGTCTGTAATTTGCGACATACATAGATTGTGACCTGGATTGATATATTGGGTACATATTTTATTCCCGATCATTTAACATGTTCAACAAATGCTAGTTTTTCATAAGTCACATTGAATGAAAAAAAATTACAATTAATATTCATTTTTTTTCATATTCATAATATGACTCCACAACAGCTTGATACTCCAAAATTGACTTAGTGCCTTATATATTCTGAAAAATACTAAAAAAATACCGAAAAATACATTTCAAAAAAAGGAAATTTGCGAAAAATACGTCGCAAAATCTCATTGAAAGTGTCTATATTTTATTGAAAAAAAAACATGTGTTTTACTTGTGATTTTCAACCCTAATACCTATTCCTGCTGCCATAATGACACTGTCATGTTCTGGTACAGAGAGTAACTGGTAGACCTACTACCCCGGCCATAGGACAGTGAAACATCAATGTGTAGTGTAATAGACCATGGTTGTCTCTTTCAATGTCATATCAGATAAAAAGTTATAAAATAAGGCTTTCTACGACTTCAGGAAGCACTGTATGAATTTTGATCATCATTAGTGAGTCGATAACGAAATCGGCGTTATTTTAAATCTCAATAACATCTCATGTATGTCTTTGAAATTTTGTATTTTCAATAAGTTTAACTAAAAACATGATATCCTTAAAAATATTTAACTTGTATAGTTCAAACAAAAGTTATGCATGTTCAAAATATGACGAAACGCTTCGAGAAAAGAGAGTTTAACAGTGCCCTCGCGGTTCGCTTTACTTATCTTGGTGGGGACACTCTCATGGTTCATATATCTACCTTTACAACACAAATGCCTGTCTCCGTCGGGAATTGAATCCTTTCTCTTTGTGGTTAGCAGTCTCCACTAACAGCGACTAACGCAGCGGTCAATAATCAAATTATTATATGTTGTTAGTCTTTACCCATATTGGTCAGAGTCCTTTATATAGAACAGACTATCTGCTATCCTATGACAAGCTACTAAGCTTGTAAGTGGCGACCAAAAGCGAAACGGGTCTTTACCAACAAGACCACTGGAGATACAAAAAGAAAATTGGGGTTTTCCAATTTGCCAAAAAAAAAAGTTGCTCGGATATTATATGTGCCCGTTTGGCGATAGATAGGCTTACCACCTATCACATTGTGGGACTTAGTATCTTCGGCTAGTCGTGAGTGCCCCGGTTGTGCCTCTGCCTACCACTTCGGGGTTATGGGCATGAAGATACCACTGGTGATAGAGCGCTGTGCCTACTAACTGGCTTGTGTAGGCATCCACAGCCTTACGCATTTGTGCCGCCATAATGACAAAGTCATATTCTGGTTCGGAGGGAGAGAGACTTGCACAATTAACTTAACACCCTGGCCACAGGTCAGCGCTGTACTAACATCATCTGTAGCGGCTATCTAATATCAGGAGATCCGCATGTTTGTTGGCTGTATTTAGTCACAATAAAAAGCGGTTATCTGTAAAGTTGGTTTACTGACGATAGTTGAACGCGACAACGTCATAAGAATGGAGGCCGATTCTGCCTCTTTGTCGCTCGTTCCGCGCTCTCGCTTGCACTTCAAGTCTTAAATGGAACGCCTCAGAGCGAGGTAGCGTAGCATGCGTCATGTTTTTTGGTGCGTGCAGCCAGCTCCATCAAATTATAAGACGTTGTCACGTTAAAGAAAGTTTTTAAAATCCAATATATTTATGGTAAAGCGGACTCTGAAAATTTATTAATTTAAACTTTTTAATTAAAACTATAACTATCGATAAACTATTAACTAGTATATCAGAATTATCATTTTTTGTTCCAATATGAGAATTATTTAGAGTACAAAGTTGGCAAGTCGGCAAACAGAGCCAACTTCTCATACTTGTGTATATTTTGTTCTCATTTCGCTGCGAAGTTCTGTATAAGGTGCTGTTCCACTCTCGTAACTCACAAGCATTAAAAGTTTTCTATTTAAAAGAAAAATGACAAACTGATACTAGCTTTGCGTTTTGTTCATGACATAGACTTTGAAAGAATTTTGATATTTAAGGGTTTTTAATACTACATCTAAAAATTATAGATTTTAATCGTTTAAAACTACACAAAAAACCTAGTTGGATTTTAACGATAATTTCGTCTTAGTAGAGAAAAAATAAGTATTCCTCGAGATTTCACTTGGACTGCCTTTGAAGTACACTCATAATAATAAAAATATATTTTTTATCATCGGTTGAGAAATGACGAATAAAGTGATTAATTACAAAGTCATCTAAGACAAACTATATGTTTAAATTGCTTCATAAACAAGTTTGATAACTTGACTGAACTCTTACTTCACACATACATTCTCACATATTTCTGTATACCTAGTACATTATAATTTTTCAAAAAGATAAAGTTGAACTTTTATACGGCTCACATGAAGCCCGTATGGATTTGTTCCTAAGAACACCGTGACAAGACTAAGCGGAGGATGTTGATGAAGACAACGACAAACACTTACTTTTGATGCCGTTTTATAGTTTCGCCTCCATGGAGCTAGTGCTCGTTACTGTCCTATTTCACTCCGGAAGGTTCGGAAAGTCGACAAAGTAGCTAACATAAGAAGATTTAATACCCCAGCCTCGTGTTGACAATCAACTACTTAATAACTAACACACTTCATTGTTTTAGGGGTATATTTGCTTTCATCAGAAAATTCATCTGTTTCTTTTTTTTGTAATAATTCTGCTGTTCACAAACTAAACTTATTTTAGATGCATGCTATCTTTTTCAAATGAAACAAAAATGAAAGAAATGGAACGTTTTAGACATGTCAGATTAGTCCGGACATGTCAAATTGCGATGTTTCTAATCAATGTTTTCCGGGTGATAGATTCAAAGATAGTACAAACTAGACCGTACACGTCATTTCTCTGTAGAAATGACGTGTACGGTGTACGGTCTAGTTTGACAGCACTAAAAGTGTTTTGTTTCTTTCTGTTACTTCCATTAAAAGAAGACAGCGAACTTAAAATTAGTTTAGTGAGTTAGTGAGTGCGTAACAAAATTACCACCATTATTCTTTAAAACCCTTAATAATTAAAAACGCATCTACATTGTTGTAAAACTAACGCAATAATACGAGTACCACTATCTTATTTCAGGAACAATACGTTTACGAGTTCTTCACAGGTGCGCTTTACTTTGTCTCTAGACATTACACTACAACTGTAGCGAGTGACAGTACAAAGTCCTCGAATGTTATTGTTACCGCTTGTCCTCTGAATTAGGAGCGGGATAACGCGGACGGAATACTCCGGCCCCTCCTTCATTATTTAAACTTAAATCGCTCAGAATTCAGAAAATGTAATTTTAACAACGCCAAAAGTTAGAACCCATTTAAATTTTTAATTTGTTAATTAACCTCCAAAGGAAAGGGCTTTTCGTTTGTGTATTATACTGGTAGTTTTATGTAAAATTAGAAATAACTCTGTCTCCTTAAAAATACAAAATCTTTGTTTATATTAGTAACAGTATCTTCACGCCCATATCCCTGAAGATGTAGAGGTACAACCAGGGCACCCACGACTAGCCAAAGACACTAAGTCCCACAATGTGATAAGTGGCAAGCCTATCGCCAACCGGGCACATAATATCCAAACCCGAGCAACGTTTTGATTATGAAAATTTATTTTTGTTGCCCGACCCGGGAATCGAACCCGGGACCTCATGCAGTCAAGTCCGACAAAGTAACTGTTAGACCACATAGGCGATCTTTCTTTATTTCTTATCTTATTAATTAGCTGTCCCGGCAAACTGCGTACCGCAAGCCCGATATACGTGATCGATATTAAATAGGTTAATTCAATAAATAGTAATGCGCTAAGACGAATCTAAAAACCAAATATCTTTAAAATCGTTAAACATCCTGTTCTCTAGATAAAGGTACGTGCTGTGACAAACCCTACATCGTTTTATATAATTATAATTTGCCTATTAAATAATAATAATAATAATTTATTTATCAAATTAAACAGATTTACAATTTTTATGTTCGTGAACAGCTGCAACAGTGTAGAACTGTGTCGCTACTATTTACGCCCACCTCGGAGAACTTAACAATAAACATAGTAATTTAATGCAAATAGGTACATAAAAGTTTGTTACATTACATCCCATAAAGAGTTTAGTACATTGAAATGTATACATGTTTGCATTTGTATGAACAGGCATAAGCGTAATCAAGTTTGTATATGCGTGCGTGTGTGTGTGAATGTGTGAGTGTGTGTGTGTGTGTGTGTGTGTGTGTGCACGTTTGTGAGAGTGTGTCTGTATGTTTTTGCGTCCATACTTATATATGTTGCTATAAGTACCTATATACAGTATGTAAAAGAGTGTACATTCAGTTTATAAAGTAGAAATAAGTAATTCAGTCTCATCATATGTTAAATTCTGCAAAAAATCAGTCAATTTTGACTTACATGCACGGTTAACGAGTGGATATATATTTAAGATTTTATTTACTTTATTATATGCTAACATAGAAAGATAATCAAAGTGGCGCCTTGCTAATGCAGAACCAGCTTTAGTTTTATTAAATATTTCGATTGGGCGGCGAGAATTATGGGCTATGGTTGTAAAAGGAACACTTAAATGTTTGCGCAAAATAATCTCACGTATGTACAATTGACGAACAGACAGGACTTTAGCAACTGAATACAGCTCCGTTGTAGGGAAACGAATAGGTTTTGAGTGAATAACCTTTAGTACTGCACGTTGTGTTTCTGGTTCTAGAAGCTGGTTTTAGAAGCTCCACCCCATGCTGAAAGGCAGTAAGTTAAAACGGATTGAGCCAATGAAAAATATACCATTTTAAGTGTTTCCTTGTCAGTAATGCACCTTAACAGTTTGAATACATAAATTAATTTACGCATTCTAGATGCAGTTAAGTCAATCTGTTCCTTCCATGACATTAGACGATCAATTTGAACCCCAAGATATTTAACATTGTGGGACTGGGCTAACAAAGTACAAGAGCAGGATGGTTCATTATCTTTACACCGGTGAGCAGTAATAGAGAAGGTGTCAGGTGGTAGCGACGATGTACTGGTAGAAAAAGTTAAATAGGAAGTTTTACTTAAATTTAAGCTAAGTAGATTTGTGTCCAGCCATTCAACAACCTTTCTCAGAGCTACTTCAGTATTTGTGCGTATTGCGACCGACTTATAAACATTAAAAACTATAAATCCTTTTAATATTACAAATGTGAAAGTTTGTGTGTTACTTCTTTACGTAAAAACTGCGCAAAAAAAAGGTTAGTTGGATTAACACATAAGATAGTTTTTATCCCGAAAAGATGTTCTTGTAGGACCATTAATAACGCGAGTGACACCACGAGCAACAGCTAGTAAATAATACTTTAAAAAATAATAAATAATAAAAAAACTCTGTGTTAAACACAAAATGCGACATTTGTGGTGATTTAGCTGAACAGCAACTACACTGATTTACTTATTTTAAATTTAGAAGAGATGAAACATTTTAGAAATCCCGTTGATAATGACAACCTTATGATGAGGAAAATTTATGCAGTACTAAGTAATTAAAAACCACTAGTAAGATAAAATTAATAGGTGACTATTTAGGAGTTATGTAAGGATTGTTAGGATCTGAGTATAACAAAGCCAAGTGTAAAAATCTTAATACGGATCACAGAATACATCTACTTAACAGGATTCAACAGTATACTTACGGTTTTTCGTGTGTTACTTGGCCCTGTTTTGAATTGAAACCTACAGCCTTGCGGTAAGTCAACACGCGACAGGGCTACGTGCCCTTAGTGTTATATGTAACTATATCTTCCTGAATTTTAATTTATTTCTTACTTTTTTATCGTCAATGCCGTATTTTTTAAAAAATAAAAATCGTTTAACAAAAAGTACATGTTTCATGAAAATGCATATGGTGGTTTTTATTAACAAAATTTCATAAAAATCCATTCTTAACAGCTCAAGCGAAGCTCCAAAACAGCAAAAAAATTTATAATTATTCTTTGCTATATTAAGTAAATACTTGGATTTATTAAACCAGAACAAATCATACGTTTACACATTGGTTACAAATAATAAAAAAACTTTTCAATAGCTACCGCGAATGATGGCATACCGAGTTGCGAGTGCATTCCTGACCCGAGTTGCGTAGGTACTCGTATAAACGCGTATTAGCCAGTTTGTATGAATATAGAATACTGCATATTACAATACCGTGGTAAAATTTTGTTAATGTACGCGTATCAAAGAAATGGTAAATAATGAAATGTTGGAATCATAAAAGGATCTATTGGCTCCTCGCGAGGTCTCAGTTCGGAGCGAATTAATAGTTATCTTCAGGACTGGATAAAACGAGTGAACTAGTCATTTCTCTAGAGAAAGGTGCCTCTGAACTGGACTTCTAATAAATATTAAAATGACCTTATTTGTTAATCTTTGTTAATTACTAGTTGACTCAGTCCAAACCCTTTTGCTTAAATCTAAGGATTTGAAATGTTTTTAAACAGATTTACTAATTAGACGCCGATTATGATTTAAGTGACTGAGGCATTTTAGAATTTCTCGTAGCTTAAATGAAGTTGAATCATTTTTTTAGTCAAACATTAGTATAGTTAGGTACCTTGTCTACAAATAAAACATACTAAGTATCAGGTTTTTTTTAATTTTCTTGCCTTCCTGCCAGACAGCTCGTAAAAGGTGAGCATAGGCCTACCGTCACTATCACCGTGACATCATACTAGGTGGTAGAGGTTCGCAGCGACTTGCACGGATTGGTACTACCGCCTTACCTATTCCTGCCGCCATAACGTTCAGGCTTGTCGTTGACGTGTTCTGGTTCGGAGGGTAACTTACTTTTACTCGTGGTCTAGCATCCCGGTCTCAGGTTGGCAACGCACCATTACCACCTTTGGTACCTCTGGGTGGCGTAAATTTCTTGCCACTAGGAAATCCGGCTTGTTTGCCTTCCATTATCATAAAAAAAACTTTTTTCAACTGCTAATATGTTGCGCTAACCTTGCGGCTTTCACAACTTTACCGGTCTTAGTATCGGGTTTATCTTACCTTTTTTTAAGCGCTGTTGTAATATTGGGAGCACTAACAATTATTATGGTGGGTTCATGAATAAATGAATGAATGAACATAGTTAATTATGCACAATGTTAAACACTGACACACTTATAAATTATAATATGGTGTTTAAGTTAAGATACATAAAAGACGTTTTATAGCTTTTTTATCCACAAAACTAGCCCAGCAAACCTCGTTCACCTGGCACTCTTTCCTTACCCTGCATTAGGGACTTGGCTAGATGATAAATATATGTACATATAAATTACAAATCTTCCTTACATTCTGAATTTCGTGATCATTTAGTCACTATATACTGAGTGTTGCTATGTCTGTAATTTCTAAACTACATAACAAGTGACTTCGAAACAATTACGAGTCAATCCGTAAAGGATATACAAAAAAACCGGACAACGCTTTTATGAATTACAGCCTAATTTATATTTTTCATTTTTTAAAATGGAAATTTTTAGTAAGCAGGATAAAAAGTATCCTATAGCATTCCTCGCAAAATAAGGTACCTACCAGCCAAATATCGTTCATCTTCGGTATCGTCCAAGTATCGTTCATAGGTTTCGAAGATTTCGGAGAATCGCGGTCATGTCACTGACAGACAAACAGACAGACAATTAGACAACACTCAAACATAATGACATGTATTCGAAACAAAGTTACTTGCTTAACACGTGAAAGAAGCGTTGTAATACAAATCCCGTAAAATTTAAATGTTTTTACTACGTTTCCTACGTTTGTCTGAGTCTCTTGTGCATAACAGACCATTAGCCTGCCAGGCGGCTTGTAAAAGTTAAATAGGTATTTTCCAACGAGACCACTGGTTATTTGGTGCTATGCTGCAAGTCGTCTTGGTAGGGCTCCAGCGCCTCAACTATTCTTATCGCCACTGTAATGTTCCAGTCTAAAGGGGTAGGTAGCCGGTAGGCTTATACAATGGGTGGAATATCCCGACCACAAAACAGCGAGGCAGCAACAAAATCTATGGTTTCTTAAGCCATGGTTATCTCTTACCATCAGGAGAGCGGTATGCTTATTGCTTGTTCACTCTTTTTTTATGATATTGGTAGGCAAGCAAGCAGATAGATTTTCTGATGGTAAGAAATTCACGGCGCCTAGAGGCACCAAAGGTGGTAATGGAACGTTGCTAACCTGAGGCCAACTTATAACATAAAAAATAGTACTACGTCTATTAATTGAAGCGCTACTGATTTATATCAGCGTTTAAATAGCCCAGCTTTACAAAAAGTAGTAACATAAGTATCGGGAACGTAATTGATAGCATCAAACCCAGCCCAGGGTAAGTTTGATTCATTTAGACGTAATCCCTCCGCCCGCTCCCGAACTATCTCATTAGCCGACCAATTTGTTCAGGGATCACCCGGAGACTTTAATCTTGTGGCTTCGCAAGTTGTCGCTATCGATATTCCCAGTAAATTGAATACCTATGTACGGAATAAACTTTTCTTTGTCTGTTTTTGTCAAGATCAATGAAAACAACTTGAATAATAGATAGGGTTTCCAAATTAGGTGTTAGAATGTTTAGACAGTGGTGGTTGTGCACTCACTAAACTAATTTTAAGTTATCGATGTCTTCTTCCAACGAAAGTGATAGAAAGAGATAAAACACTTTTAGTGCTGTTAGAGTAATCCGCACGTGACATTCCTACAAACGTTTATTCCATCAATCGGAAAACGATGAAAACAAACATCGCGATTTGACATGTCCGGACTAATATGACACGTCTAAAATTTTTGTCTTTTTTGTTTTAGTGTCATTTGGAAAAGATAGCATGTATCTGAAATAAGTTTAGTTTGTGAACCGCAGAATCACCACCTGTGTTCAAATTAACTGATTTGTTTTTACTACAAATTTAAGTCTGTCAAAAAATAGCACTATTTAACATAAAATATTGTAACAAATTATCTAAAAATAAAGGATCTTGACGCCCGCTCCCGAAGCGGAAAGCAAATTCACAATTATCATAAACTAGTTGTCGCTAGCGGCTTTGCCCGTTTTTTCAAAGGAATCTGTGCTCGGTATGTGATTGGGATTAAAAGTAGCGTATATGTTAATCCAGATCACAATCTATCTGTGTTCCAAATTTCAGACAAACCCGTTCAGCCATTCGTGTGTAAAACAGTAACAAAAATCCATACATACGAGTGTAATGTTAGTAGAATGAAAATTACGCGATTAAAATGGCTGTTAGTTTTTTTCATAGGATATACTGCATAGAGAATAAATTCATCCATTCGACTTAAATTAATTAAAATCTTAAGTCTAGCCTTAACGTTTGTAAGAAACAAACATAATGTTATTTGATACGTTATATTATAAACAATGATTGTGTCATTTAATGATTTTGTAACACAAATTAAAATCAGAGTTTAATCTTTATGTGCTAGGGGCTACTTATGCATTCCTGGGTTAAACATTTAACTCTGAGTTAGCTTCTAACTAACCATTTGACAATTTAACACATTATTTAATTTAACCCAGCAACTTACAAACGTCACTTAGTCAAAAGAAAAAAAAATCAATTCAATTACATTTTTTTACGTTTTTTTATCATATTGGAAGGCAAACAAGCAGACAGATTTCCTGATGGTAAGAAATCCCCGCCGCCTAGAGACACCAAAGGTGATAATGGTGCGTTGCCAACCTGAGACCGAGATGTTAGGCCTCGAGCGAAAGTAAGTTTACCGGCTGGCTACCTTACCCTCCGAACCGGAACACGTCATGACGTTATTTCTGCAGAAATAGTTAAGGCATTGGTGCCAATCCGGGTGAGTCGTTGCGAAACTCAACTACCGAGTCAGATGTCACGGTGTAAGTGACGGTAAGCCTATGCTCGCATTTTACGAGCTGCACGGCACAACCGTTTATCACATTAATACAACAATTACAACAATGCAGGCTTTTTATATTAGTTTTGAACTACTTTGCCTTATTCGGTTTTACATAGATAAAAACCTGAATCACAGGTATTAAGACCTGTGATAGGCCGGCAGTTTACGTGAAGTGGAGAGATTATGGCTGATCCTTTTGCCGATTCTTCCATAGTAAATTATCTCTATCGTGGCCATTCCAACCTACGCACATCTTATCTGACTTAGGAAACTTAAATCTGGTTTAAAGTACACACGGCTTTTTAACTAGTTTTATTTTTTTACAAAGGAAGCAAATTACTCGTTGATCTGGTTATGTCGCCTTGGAATATTCACAACACAAGCTGTCTTATTAATCTATATAATATAGTAGGTACGTTATGCCAAAACTTTGAACACCTTTTTACGAAAATTGTGCTGACGCAGGAGCATTAAATTTGGCACACTTTTAGTTTATGTGTAGAAATAGTGCAGAACGCTAATATTTTTCAATAATAATGCTTATAAAGTACATTTAATAAATAAACAAAACATTACCCACACTTCCATGCCAAACAAATATGTTTATGATAACGATAAAATATCGCAGATGGCGCACTAAAAAGTTTGAAAACTAAGTAGTTGGTCTTAAGAAATGAAGATGGCGTTCTTATCAACAAGATATTAAAATTTATTAAGGTCCAATTTCGACCATCGGGCGACCACTAGTAAAAATAAATATTCATTCTTGTATTATGTTTAGTATTAACCTGGTCTTTATTACAATGTAATACATATTGTTATATAAATTTAACTTACTCTTTATTTAGTTTTCGTTTATTAATATGACAGAAATATTTTTTTTTCGGAAGGTCCCTCAGACGTAGCAATTTAGAAATACCACGACAGTCATTTTTGACTTAAACTTAAGAAAATAAGAAAGTGAAACGAATTTACGATTGCACCACAACAAGTTCGTTTATTACTTCGATCAAAAATAATTCCATGAAAAAAGTACCGTAAAATTTATAGCCCCCTTGCCTTTAAAGCACGGTGAAGTTGTTTTTCAAAAAGGGAGTTTGGCAACACATTAGTCATTTCCAAAAAAATACTTTCTGTTTGACGGAAAACGGAAGGGTTTTTTTTAAAACATATCTACACTTGATTTGAAAACTTCCTGGAGTGGTGAAAAAGTGAAGCTCGTTTGACTTCATCCATAATGAGACCAAGGTTTTTGTCACTTACTGCGGGAACTGTAAAACAAAGCTTTATTGTTTGTTATTTGACAGTTGCATCTGTGCAAATAGGGAAAGTTTAATTGTATGCTTCTTGTATACATGAACTTTAATAGAATTGCGAAATTGTTTTTGCAACGCTGCTCCAAGCTTCAGTAAATTTTCCAGTTCACACTTCCAACTTTGTTTATAGCTTACTTGGCGTACTTTTTGGGTTTTAATTTCAGTACCTTACTAATACAAGGGGGAGTGTCTCTGTTGTATGCTTTGTAGGGGTTCTACACGAATTAAAATATTGGTTGTAAACACTGGTTAACATACGCATGGAACGTAGATTTAATCCAAATTTTGATTTGTTTACAACAAGGTCACCTTTATGGAAGGCGTAATTGAGGCGTGATCACAACCGTCTGGATGATACTTTACGTTTTCCTTCACAAGTTCAAAATGTATTTCGATGTTTATTTTGTTGTAAGATGTCACAATTTAGTAATTAATTTGGTTACTTCCTTTATTGTTCTTGGTTCTCTTAGTAGAACAGACTATCTGCCGTTCTGTCTGCCAGCTAGCAATAGGGGAGCCAAGATTATGAGGGTCTTTACGAGTAGAAAGTTGTTGCTAATGGATCCCTATCCAGCGCCTTAAATAGGTAAGGCCATAACAGTGTCATGTTTTGGTCCGGAGGATAGGGTAGGTTGTAGACTTGCACATTCCTCTAGCACCACGTCCACGGGTAAGCGACATACCCATACTCTTATCGTCAGCCACGTTTGCTGTCTTCTGTCATAAATAACAACAAAATGAAAAGTTTTCCCAATATCTTTAAAACCATCTCGATCACGTCAGCTTTAAACCAAAAACGTTGGCAGCGTACCATTACCACCTTTGGTGTATCTAAGCGGCGTGAATTTCTTATTATTAGAAAATCCGTCTGTTTGTTTGCCTTCCAATGTCATAAAAAATGGTCTGGTTTAGTATGCTAACTTTTTGGAATCAACACATTGGGTTGATGCAGAATTCTTTTCTTTCCATAGACACAACCTTGTGTCTACGATATGGTCAGATGCTATTTCGTAACGTCGCTGGATGCATTGTGTTTGCAATGTGGTTGATACCAATTAATTTGTCGGCCACCACAGCCAAATATAAACCGTGTAAATTCTTCTGTTTATTTTCAATACCAAGTTGAGCCCGACCGCGTAGTTGTGTTGTTGTAATGGTTGTCGTATCGTTGTGGTACGTGTGAATCAAGCCTTAGAGACATCCATCTATATATTAATACGTGAAGCAAAAACTTTTTACGAAAATTGCGCTGACGGATGAGTATGAAACGCCCAGTTTCATACTCATCCGTCAGCGCATTATATTTTAGCACATTATAGTTTACATGTAGAATCAGTTCAGAACGCTAATATTTTTAAATAATAATGCTTATAAAGTACATTAAATCAATAAATAATACATTACCCACACTACCATGCATTTGACACACACCAACAAATATATTGATGATAACGATAAAAGATCACAGATGGCGCACAAACAGTTTGGAAACAAAATAGTTGGTGTTGAGGAATGAGAAATGAAGATGGTGTACTTATCAACAAGATATTAAAATTACGATCACTAGTATAATTGATTTATGCACGAAATCAAACTTATAAAAATAAATTTCGTTTTTAGAAGTTTTAATCAAAGCCAAAGATTACAAAACCCAAGAGTCTCGGGTTTAAGTCAAAAATAAACATTTGTCGTATACAGTGTGCTGCAAATTTGCATTTAAAAGCTTGTAGGCTTTGAGAACTTTGTTTAGCTTCAAACAGTGGCTGTTTACAAAAGGCTTGCAAACATTTATTAGAACAAGTAATTTATTAAAGAAAGCTTTATTAAAATAGTTAAAAGGGATACAATTTAGTGTAATTGACACTAAAGTTTTGACCGCCTCGTTGGTCGAGTGGCTAGCGCACACGCCTAACTACGCCGAACAACCACGAGGCTCGGGTTCGATTCCCGATGGGGGCAGGCATTTGTGTGATGAACATTCAGATGTTTGCATTTCCGGGTCTGGGTGTTTATTAAATGTATTCTTGTATCTATTTAAGTATATTATAGGTATTAGAATCTTTGACTAACACGCATAACACGAGCACATATGCTTACTTTGGGGTTAGATTTAATTTGTGTGACTTGTCAAGTTGCTTCTAAAATTTGGCATTCCTGAAAATAAAAACCAGCAGGTCGTTGTTTCGATATAAGTAAAGTACACTTTGTGAAGTTTATGTAACGAAAAGCGAAACTGGCAAAATAGTACAATTTTATTACCTTCTTTATTACCGATGTAAGCATTACTAATCACTTTAAAGTTGCCCAGAAAACATTTCTGACGTAGCGATAAGGACGCCTTTCTTGTGGTTTCCGTTTTATTTCTATATGTGACTAGCTAAGCCTTTGAGCTGATCCGACAGAGGCAGTCGTGTTCTAGCTATGAGTGTTTTTTTTTTATCATGTGAGCAAATGGGGATCAGCGTTGCCAATGTTACGTCAATTGTCGTGTTCTTCAGCTTCCAAGTCCAAAAAATTTTACCTACACTGGAACCTAAAAGAGTTTGCAAATTCTACGAATAAGTACATTTCCTCAAACGAAAACACCCTCCAAATCTATATCACGACCCGCTCGCCATCTCCTTCGGGTCAAAACCCATATTATCGCGTTGTGGCACCGCGCCGGTAAAATCGTCGGTTTGCTTTGCGGTGTTGCCACGTCATAGACATGTCTCTCCCATGGACCATGGTGAGAAACTAATTAAATCTTTGTCTCGAAAAGATAGTATTCGGTTTAAAACAAACAAATAGCGCCGTGGCGCTATAATCGATAGTGACGCTACTGTTTACTACGGTTACGGTTTTGTGTTTTGGCCCGACTTTAGAAACGCAGATTTTTTACCCTACGTACACGGCCCCCAACATAATGTTAGGTACATTATGAACATATATATATAACAACATTGAAGAGGATTACATACATACATATCTACACGCCAAGTCCCTCACGTGGTAGGCAGAGAGTATGATTTTATTGAAGAGGATTCATTTTTATATAAATATAAATATGTAAATATCCCTAGACAAGTTACACAAATTGAATCTAACCCCAAACTTAGCAAATTATATGCTTGTGTTATGGGTGTTAGTCAACTCTACTAATACATAGAAATATTTAAATAGATACCAGAATAATTTATAAGATTTCTATGTATTTGGGTTACAATAAAGAGTTATTGTGTTATTTATGGTCTGAATCATGAGCTATATTTCAAAAAAGAATATTCAAAATCTATGGATTGATGTATAACAGCAAGTCGAATTCAATACCTCCTCATTTACTAACTGAATAAGAACAAAATATATTGATGTTCTAGAAGTTCGTTTTGTCTGCCAATTTTCCGACTTTGTACTTCGCCAAATGATACTCATATTGGACACAAAGTGATACCTCCGAGGAACTAGTTAAAAGTTTACTAAGAGAGTGGACGTAGTGTTGTTGTTATAAATTAAAAGTTGTGATATTTTTAAAACAACTAACATCATTTTTTCAGTATTTGTATGAAGTACATCTGGATGTCTGCATTTCTAGATATGAATGGAAATAAAATAATTTTTAACACAAAAAAACCGACTTCAAACAGAAAACTAAAAAATTCAACATTCATAAGCTCAATGAAAGATAACTTTACTAAAAAGCGAAGGCGAAAGCGAAGTAAACTGCTCTCAGACTATACACAAAAGTAATGTACATATTAGTCGTTAGGTATTAATACTTAAGTCTATACTTAAATCTTACCTACATTAATAACCTATATATACCAATGTGTATTTTATATTTATACAAGTATACTACAACCAATTTATTACAAAATAAGAATTTTTATTTACAATAACAATAATCGCCTAAAGCCTATGATTCTTTATACAATATTATATGCATATGCTATCAATCTGTCTGTTTGATGCCGGGGACAAGCGTAATAGTAATGCCGCAGAGTGCTGAAAGTATATGCTATGTATTTTTGTTCCGTTTGTTATTTCAAACGGACACCTTGTCTGATGTCACGGTGTTAGTGACCGCAAGCCTATGCTCGCCTTTTACGAGCTGCCTGCCAGGAAGAATTCTGCAAAAAGAATCTGGACCAAAACGGGAAAAATTAAATTTTACTAAAAAGCACCTTAAAAATTGTTTTTTACGAAGAAATTTAAAGTATCTCATGTTTACGAATCGACGTTATGAATATGTTCTCTGTATTTTAACGATTTAAAACACGACTGTTGCTAACCAACAAAAATAATATTGAAGCGGAGGTTTTGATTTATTTGTTTTTGTTTGTTGATTGAAATCATATTTTGTTTATTCAATTCTTGTTCATTTCAAAACAATTATTTGTGAAAACACGCACCGTACAGGTACGTAATTTCTTTGATATATGGAAGGTAAAATGCGGGATTTTCCACATAATTCGTAATTCTGGGATACACAGTAGTCGTTACACTGTCCTGTAACCTCAGTGATCATCACTTAAAGTTTTAAAAATGTAAAATAAAATATTTTGCGAAACCGCACACGGCTGCAATTTTCATGTTAGGATTAACACGTATGTTAGTCTAAAAAATTGTTAACCTAGATCATTTATTTAACATTACACGAATTTGTCGCAATGACAAACATTTGTGTCGGGATTATAATTCAAAACCCACACAGATTTAATTTTGGGGTTATAATATTTGAATGGTTTGAAATATAAATGTTAAGTACTCATACATACACTCTGCAGCTTGCAACAGCATCTTGAAATCAGTATATTATTGAACGAACGAAGGGCTATTGAATCGTCCGACTAATCCTCTTTTCCACAAAGCTAAGAAATTTTTTAAACATGTATGAATTTAATACTGTCTAATCATAAAAGTGCTCTTCTATATTCATCATTATATATCATAGATATCATCGTTTAAGGTTTTGTAATTGTCATAAATATTTTTTATCCAACTGCACAAAGCTGCCATTTTCATACATAGTAAATGACGCAAGTGTAAATCTAAAGCACGAGAGTAAATTAATGTGTAAAAAACTCCTAGCTTTGTCCAATGCGAGTTAGTTTGATTCAGCAGCTCTTAGTCTACTATTAATTTATATGAAACAATTCAACAGAACCAATTGTCGAATGTGAATACGATAAAAGAATACACAAATCCACGAAGCAACAGTGCACATCATTACAGAATATGGAAAACTGTGTTAGAAGCGTCGAAGCGCATAAGTAACATCGGCATGCATCTTCCACATTCCAATGCGCCATTTTATTCCACACTATTTCTTAGTCGACGGTTAAAATTCCGCCGCTGCTTAGAGAACAGCCCCTCGGGGAATACAAATTCTATACATTACCAGACTCAGTCTGTTGGCAACTCTCAAAAGTTACAGTTTTGTGTTCAAACAAATCAAAAAGCTTTGCTTTGTTTCAGATAGCACTAACGAACGGCGATACTTTGAAGTATTTTTGTATTGGTCTAACTTGTGAAACACTGTAGATAACTCTAAACATATTAGTGAGCATCCACAAATTACGTGAGGCGGTTAAGGGAGGTTGGGGGGTTTACAATTGTTGCTCTGGATTGACATACTAGAATAGACTATCTCTCAGCCTGGCAACTAGTAAATGTGATCATAGGTTATTTAAGTCATTACCAACAAGATCACTGGTGTTGTGGTGTGCTGTGCAGCAATTCACACGAAGGAATCCACCGACCGCCAAAATTAACAGTATTTGCCACTGTCAGGTTCCGAGAGTAGGGTAGCCGGTAGACTTGCACAATAGGTCTAAAAATCATGCAATAGGAAAACGACTCACCTATAACATTTATGGTGTCTATAGGTCATAATTGTCTTTTACCATACCATGATCAAATCACCGATGATACACCGAAGGTGGTGTCAAGTGTGATCTAAAATGGCATGTGTCTATGAAAAAGGTAATTAATGAATGTGGAGAAATCCAGACAGGTTTTCCTGGATCGTGAGTTATGGCACTCGATACTCTCGACCTATCTCGAAAGGGACTTGGCGTAAAGATATGAATGTTTGTACCATCAAAAGAACAGCGGGGTTAGAATGTGCACTTTCGTCTCGGCGCGATCGCGTCGTTTCGCTTGGACGATGCGTTTCGTTTCAAAACGTTATCGTTATTTATAAAGCTAGAACAATCATAACTTAAGCGATATCGTGTAAACGATGAGTAATGACCGAATTTGTATGAAAAAACAAAATTTTGTCTATGATGACACGACTTAAAACACGTCAATATCAAATTTGTTATTTGTCAATTGTCAGACGTCTACCCACAGAACACAAAACTCTAACGAGCTTCTACCTACCTCACTATATATTTAAAACAAAGTTTTAAATTTGTTTCAACGAAACCAATAGGTTGTAAAAATATATTGTGGAAAGTACAAGTGTGATGAATAAATCGCTTCAATAGTAATTGTACCTTACCTACTTATAACAAAGTTTTAAATTTATTTCAACGAAACCATTGATAGTTTGTAAAAAATATATTGTGGAAAGTACAAGTGTTGTGAATAAATTGGTTCAATAGTTGTACCAGTATTTCATTTAATACATAATATTATTATCTTACTTGCGTAGTCCCTTTTATTAATGAAATGGGAATTGCAAGTCCGGAATGTTGTTATTTAGTGATAATCTTTGCGTTCTCCTACGGGCAACAAACACAAGACCGACAATGTTATTTGTTCTAGAAACGTGGCCGACATGGCGATCGCAAGCAAAACGAACGTTCGTTTTGTTTCTTAAACGAATTCATTTATCAAATCTTAGTTTCGAGCGCTTTATTCTACGAATTTTTAACAATATCATTCATTCACTAACGTTTCATGACGTACTAACGTATATCGCCTACGTCACGTTTTGTTTGGCACGAACGTTCTACGCTTTTTGAGTTTGACATTTATAAGCGGCCCAAAACGAAACGTTCTTGTCAAGACGACGGTGTTCATTATAACCCCCCAGTGTGCTTATTCGCTGGGGTGATATAACATAAGAGATAACACAAAAATAAAATTGTTCGACAAACCCCGACAAAACCTAAATGTAATGTGAATAAGAAACGTCTTGATCATGTTAGCTTTCAAACAAAAAAATAAATATCCGCACTGACAGACAGACACACCGCATCGGCACCAACAAACAGACACACACAAAGAGCGAGGGAGGGGAATCACCAAAAATCCCTCATGTAATTAAAGGAGGCTCCTTAACACCATATAATCATACACCAATATATGTATTTTATATGCAATATTTGATACAAAAGGCGATGAAAATATAAACTATACTCGTAAAATATGTGTTCCGTATAAACTGTACCAGTGTATATAATATATATAGTGTTATGTAGTGTAGAGTGTTTGTTACACACGCTTGGTGATAAATACGAGAAAATCTGTTTAG
This sequence comes from Calephelis nemesis, assembly GCA_002245505.1. Lineage (NCBI taxonomy): Eukaryota > Metazoa > Arthropoda > Insecta > Lepidoptera > Riodinidae > Calephelis > Calephelis nemesis. Next base: position 74,713 of record NJDD01009274.1, read on the forward strand.
ACACAAATCAAAATTCTGTGTGTGTGCGTGTGTGTGTCTCTATGGCTTAGTAGCTCTTTAACGGATGGATGGATTTTGATGCGATTTTATATAATCAAAATGGATTAATAACCATTTTGATTATAAAAAAAATCGCTCTAGTTTATAGAGATTTTTTTTAAATGTCTAATGTGTTGCTAACCTCGAGGTTCTTATAACTTCACTGGACTATATTTATAGAGTTATGTTCAGGCGTTAAAGGTAATTAGCTTATTTGTAAGCATCACAATAGATATTAGACGCACTATGCTTATTTATTTCACCTTTCAACATATCTGAGACCTAACAATTAAAAGTTAAAATACTAACGAATGCTGGTACAACTGAGTTGATCTGATGATGGAGCTCGAAGTTAGGAGACGTAACCCTGGAATGACTGCTGGCAAATCAATCGCGTTTGGACTCATTAGATTCGTCTTAACTAGATCTGTACATATTTTCTAATGACAAGGTCTTGATGTCAAGGAAAAAACTGGGAACCGTGTGACTGATGAATCGCAAAAAAAAAACAATATTTTTAAGCCATCTGGAAAAAAACATTTTCTTTAGCGGTTCAAACAAAGTAAGGTTTTACAATTTGACTGCGTCTTTTTTAATACTACACAATTAATCGGCCTATAACCAATTTTGATGGTTCTTTTTTAGAAAGATTATAATAATATATGGTGATTCCCATATTTCCCGTTATTTACAGGTAGATCCATATCGATTTAGAGATTATCTTACTAGTGTTTTTTTTGTTTATTTTGTCTGCTCATAAATTTATACATTAATACGTATAACTCGGAACTACTGACTGCTAATAAAGTTTGTATGGGACCATCTCTGAATTATTCGCCTATTCTACCTAATAAAGTAGCTAGTCAGTTTTTACAATTTTATTGCGTTCAATTATAAATAGCATTTGTAACTCATTTTTTTTGAAGTGAAGACTGATTTACGGCCAATATTAATAACCTATCTACAGATAGAGATAGTCCTTCTAGAGTTTTGTTGCCGAGACCATTTTATTAATTATTGTAAACTATAGTGATTGCCTAGTACCTGATCTAAAATAGCCCTATCTTTTATCTTAGATAAGTTATCAATATAGGCCGTTAAGTGTTTGTTAAAATCCATTTTGTGGAATAGATCATCTGCCTTTCGTTAAAGGCGAGCATAATGTGCTAAATAGGTCAATATCTACAAGTGTTTGGAGCTGTTGTGTATACCAGAAAAAATTTAATAAAAACCCAAACCCGAAAATGCAGACATCTAAATGTTCATCACACAAATGCCTGCGCCCGTCGGGAATCGAATCCGACCCTCGCGGTTAGTCGGTGTAGTTAGGCGTGTACGCTAGCCACTCGACCAACGAGGCGGTCGTTATTTATATAGTTTATAAAACTAAACTTGTAATAACTCATAAAGCTAAAAATTAATTTTCTGCAAACTTAATTATTTTCTATAAATGACAAAAAGTGGAGTTATTAAGGAATAAATGTTTTGTCTTGTATTTATTAAAAGATTAATGAATATGCAGTTGCTAATATCTGTCCATAAAGTATTTATAACTAATGAAACGTGTCAGGATTCAATACCTGTCATTATTTTTTTGGTACTAAATAGCAACTAAGCAGATATTATCAAATACTCAAAAATGCGTAAAACACTCCGGCAGGCAGGCAGTCAGCTCGTTCATCACTGGCGAGTAATGACTTACTTATCAGAAATGCGCTCGTTGGTTAAAATTTTACTGCGGGGTTCTATTAAAATTATAATACTATATAGGATATTGATAATAGGAGGTTTTAATATCACGTTTATAAAAGCACCTTCACAAATTGCACTATCGAATGCACTATTTTGAACCGCTGTAAATAAGGCACATAAAAAGGGTTATTAAAGTATCTGGCGCCGATGGAGCTGTGGAGGTATGCGAAAGCGTTCCCGCAGCCCCGGTACCGGTAGACACCGTGGGGTTTTAGTGAGTTGGAGTTTCACATAACCCGTCACTACCCCCGAAAGTGGCAGGTATCCATGATGGATTTCCCCACGAAAAAAAAGTCAACTTTAAAAGTCAATTACATAATATTGCAGACTTTTTGACAGAACTTTTAAAGGGTAAAATTTTACAACACTTTATTTTTGGATAACTTTAACCGTTTACGCAGCGCACGCTCCGGATACTTTAAAAAAGATATATTTTGATTTTGACACTCGCCCCATTACGTGAGTATCTTCGGCTAATTATTATATAATAGGTACTATACTATACAAATATTCTTTATTGTACACCATCAACAAGAAATATACATCAAATCTTAACATTAGAATGCAACAGGCAGTCGTATCACAAAAATGCGATTTCTTACAAACAACCAATAATATTGACTGCACTTCGGAATATCGAAGTACTGTATTCATAATGTTCATCAGGGCGATGTACGTTACTTCGAAAATACGGTATGACGAAGTACTGTATTGAGAATGTTCATAAAATCGACGTACGGAACTTCGAAAGATCGCAATGCCTATGTACTGAACTTCGACCATTTGATTTCGATGTAGGTACAACGGGCAAAGTTGTTTCGAGCCAATGGTATAAAATTATGCGGTAGCAAGAAGTAAGTTTTAAAATAACTTAAACTAATTTAACCTTAGCTCGAATAGAATTAAGATTTAAAAAAATACTTAAACAAGAAAAATTAAGTTTTTAAGCAAGTTATAAATACGCTAGACCACCTGAATACTTCTTCATAGTTTCCTTTTTTTGATCAACGTCTACACCGGAACCATAGACCACAGAAATAGACTTTGCTATTTTTATAATCATTGAACTATTTTTTGTAAGAGATAACATTAAATAAAAACACCTTTTACAATGGTCCGATTTATGTGTATGTTTTTTTTTATTTGACTTGTTATTAAATACTAGCTTACCCGGCAGACGTAGTTCTGCTATGAAAAAATTGGAGTGAGTCACCCTTATCACTACGGGGTATAAAAGAGATTCACCCTCATCACTTAGGGTTATAAAAAATAGATGTTGGCCGATTCTCATAGATACCGGATAAGCACAAAAAATTTCATCAAAATCGGTCAAGCCGTTTGAAAGGAGTACGGCAGCAAAATCTGTGACACGAGAATTTTATATATTAGATTGAGTGGACGCTTAAACAAGACCGTGTCGCGGTTATGGCGATGCATCGCATACATCGCACCGATGAACATTATGAATACAGTAGGTACATCGACATTTCAAATTTCGATATTCCGTAGTGTAGTCAGTAATATCAAACAGTATGTACTCGTATGTCTTATGTAGTTGAATATTTTGTTGTGGTGTAGCTATTAATATGCAAGATAAACAGCATTTAGTATAAAATAAGTTTAGAATTTACATGGACTCTGCAAGATAGTACTCTTTTAATTTATTTTAAAATGACAGTATATTTTCAGCACTACGAATTGATATCGGTATTGAGTTCTATTACCTAGCTGCTGATATTGTAAGCGATTTGCTGTAAAAAGAAGTCGAATGTAATGGGATTTCCAGCTGTAAGGTGTTATATTTTGATCTTAAGCTGAGTTCGTGCGTGTCACTGAAAAAATTAAAGCGTTCTTTTAGATAACTCTAATTGTGGGTGCCCTAGTTATATCTCTGCTTACCTCTTCGAGGATACATACGTAAATATTTTTAACTTAATTTTTTATTGTTAGTGAGCACTTACAATGGAAAACGAAGATAAAATATTCACCAACAGTATTAATTTATATTCCTAACTTGAGAGCAAACTAGATAAATGGGTACCCATACCAAATGTCCGTAGTAAAACATAGCCATAAAGTTACTCGTAAAATAAGTACTCACGTAGATATTCACCTTATAATAAGTTTAATGGCTTTTATAGGGCATGTCTTTAAAGGACCTTTGTAGGTTTATGACTTTAGCAATTTAGGTATTTTACTACCTGGTATCCGCGATTTCATCTGCATAAAGTTCATAAAATTCGCAAGATATGCATGATATTTATTTTACAAGGGCAAATACTTGCCTTATAAGTTGCTTATAACAAGAAACTGACCTTTTTTTTAAAAAAAAGAACAATCTTAGACCCTGTTCCTACTACGCCGGACTGCCAGATCTCCCGGAAACCGAACGAAATTGTTCCGTTGCTGTGGTGGTGGTGGTAGTGAAGGCGAAATAAAAGAAGAAAGTATTGGGTACATCCCAAGTTTTTGTCTTTTAAGACATCTTCGGTCTTGCCAAAAGAACAGGTCTCTCTTGAATTTGTACCTCCATTTCCGGGCTTCCGACAATTTTACCGGATTGGGAGATCAGGCGGTCTGGCATTGTGAGAACTAGGCCTTAATGTATTCCATTAACAATAAAACTTCGAATTTACTCATTTCATCTGAAAGTAATATTAGTTAAATATCCCTGGACAAGTTACACAAATTGAATCTAACCCCAAAAGTAAGCATATTGCAAGCTTGTGGTATGGGTGTTGGTCAACGATTCTTATACATGGAAATACTGAAATTGATATCAGAATAAATTTAATGCACGCCGGACTCGGAAATGCAGACATCTAAATGTTCATCACACAAATGCCTGCCCCCGTCGGGAATTGAACCCGGTTGACCGTTGCAGTTAGTGTACACACACACTTGCCACTCGACCGGCCCTCGATTCGACTCAATACGGTCAAATGTAATGTTTTACTCACCTTTGAAAAAAGAAAGAGGTTCTACTCCTACGTTTTTTTGTGTATGTTCATCAAATTTTTCGTCAGATTTTAAATAAATTTAAAAATATTTTAGTGCGTATAGGAGTAATTCCGAAGTTCCAATGCCATTAAATTTGAATGTGGTGATAGAATTTCAGACAAATCGAGATTTTTTTTTAAATTAGACAACATCATTATTGAAATTAAAGTTATTGGATTAGTCTCGGTTGGTGATGGCTTAACCACCTATTACATTCATCATCATCATCATTTCAGCTATAGGACGTCCATTGCTGAACATAAGCCTTTATACATTGCGGGAGGTTTTTCATTCGGATAATAGTGGGTGACTTGGTTGTAGTGTCCTACATCTGCTACCGTCTTTGGGAATATGGACGTGAAGATACTTACTTTTAATGAGAGTCATGAGCATCATCATCGTCATAGCGATTATTTCTATTCCTCAGGTTAAGAATTTCTGTTTTCCCTTTTGGATAACTTGCCGATTTCATGGATATGGTAGCTGCTACTGTTTTTAAAAACTGCAATATTAGTTACTGTATTAACAGGGTTTAAAATAAACTATTAAAATTTGGATCTTCACGCCCGTATCCCCATAGAGTTACAATCAGGGCACTCATGACTGCCCGAAAACATCAAAGTCCTATATGTGGTAGGCAGACATATCGCTAACATATCCGTCCAATCAGCAACGTTGATTTTATTTAAAAAATATTTTTTTTTTTAAGTGGGTTGGGCCGAGTCTCCTGTAAAGACAGACTTCTTGCCAGGCAGCTTGTCAGAGGCGAGCTAAGACTAAGTGGGCCATAAGACCACTGATGGTAGAGTTGTGAACTGCAACTCATCTGAGTACGGATCAAACGCTTTACCTACTCCTGTAGCCATAATGACAGTGTCATGTTCCTGTCCAGGGGATAGAGTAGTCTTGCCTTATAATAGCCCTAACACTTATGCCATAAAAAAGCAACGCGCAGACAACGTAAGTATGACATATATTATACAACATGTAACATTTGTCTATAGGCTACAGCTATCTCTTACTAAGAGAATCTTTTGTCTGTTCGCTATTTTGCCACATAAAAAAATATTATCCGATCCGGAAATCGAACCCGGGACTTCTTGAAATAAAAATTTCTACTAATAACATTGAAAACTTTAAGATAATTCAAATTTTATTCAAAGAATATTCAAATTAGCACTACATGGGCACCCACGACTAGGCCAAAACAATAAGTCAAACAAAAAAGGTGGCAAACCTATCGCCAACCGGGCACAAATCCAATCCCGGGCAACGTTACTTTTATTACGAAATTGAAAATACGCATTTTCTACCTTTTTGTCGCCCGACCAATGAATCGCCAAACGTCAAGCTTGACGCCGGACCGCTGGACCGCAAAGGCGATTGAATTAAATATTTATAGAAAACCTCTTTAGTCTAGATTGTACAAGATAGAGGTTAACAAAATCAATCAATAGTTCTGAAATGAAAATAGAACCGGCGAATTTAATTAGGCTATGCAGAGCACGTCAGGATACCGTGTACTGCAATTTCAGTATACTGCAAGTATTTTGCAAGTAGTTCAGTATACTTCAATGGTATGTGACGACACCATCGCCGGTAAGTGTTAACTGGATCATCCCACTCGTGCTGGTAGTCATGATTAAGTAGTAGAGTGCAGTAGCTCGTCTGAATTGCAAAGTAAAAAAACGCGGTTGTCCGTAAAGTCGGTTTACTGACGATAGTTGAACGTGCCAGCGTCATAAGAACGAAGGCCGATTGTGCCTCTTTGTCGCACGTTCCGCGCTCTCGCTTGCACTTGAAGCCTTAAATGGCACGCCTCAGAGCGAGGTAACGCCGCATGAGTCATGTTTTTTGGTGCGTGCATCCGGCTCCATCGAATGATAAGACGCTATTACGTCAAAATGTGTGTGTAGATATTTAGGAGGCCGACAAAGCTATTTTAATCCTGATTTCTAAAGGGGTAAACGTAAATCAATAAATTTAATACAACGCGTATTCGTGGATATTATATTATGTAAAAAAAAACTTTAGATTCGATAACTAATCTTTTAATTCATGAATAACTATACAAATCGTCATATAAATATATGTATAAAAGTACTTACTATACATTAAGAATAATATAGATTTAATACATCATTATGGCATGAAAATAAATAAAATACAATATTAAGCAAAACACTAGTCTGCAAAAATATATAGCAAACCTCTATCTCTACATTTATCTTCCATATTTGTAAAATTTAAAAATTAATTTATTGGTTAAGTTGACAAAACTCCAAATAAATAATTAATCGCTAGTTACGAAGTCCCTAGGGCGTAGGATTTCTCCGCGTTCGTCCTGAGGTAGTAAATTCCATCCTTCCTGAAATGAAACAAAGGCCTCGGTTCAAAGGTTGCAGCCTTTGTAACTGTTTCTTTGAAAACTGTTCATTGTGTAAAAAAACGTTGACACAGGAATATTGAATTATTGTGGGATTTCGTTTCATTTGCAATGAACTTTTGACAGAACTTTTTATTGGAAAACCATTACATTTTTCAGTCTCGCAACTCTTAAAATAGGTTCTGAATAAAAGAGTATTTGTCACCTGTCAGGCGGAATTCAGTTTTAAATGTTCATATATGGTACGAATGTTTTGAAATATATTTTTAATATTCAGTTATTTTATTTCATTTAGGTTTTTTGTAATAATGCAGGACATACAGGACATATTCACACATGATTTAAGCGCTAAAACCGTCTCCGTCTTCACTACCAAGTCAACACCTGATATTTCTTTCAGTAGGTGCAAAACGTAGGTCATGGTTATGAGATAGTCCTGTATAAACTTGATCCTGATATTCTGATGTTCAACGGGGCGTTGTTGAGATATTATTTTATTACTCATCACTAATCGGATCCTAATACATATGGTTCACCTCAGAACCATAACAACCTTTAAAAAAACATCCAATTTTCCGTGTTGGTCCGGGCTCCTTCGCAGAATAGACCATCTGCCTTCCTGCCAAGCAGCTCGTAAAAGGCAAGCACAGGTTTAATGTCACTAACACCGTGACATCCTACTAGGTGGTAGAGTTTCGCAGCGACTCGCTCAGATTGGTACCACCGCCTTACCTATTCCGCCGTAACGTCCAACGCTTGCCGTAGATGTGTTCCAGTTCGGAGTTCAAGGTAGCCGGTAAACTTACTTTTGCTCGATGCTTAACATCTCGGTCTCAGGTTGGCAACGCACCATTACCACCTTTGGTATCTCTAGGTAGCGTGAATTTCTTACCATCGCAAAATCAGTCTGCTTGTTTGCCTTCCATTATAATCTAATGTTATCTTTAATTATTAGATTTAATTAAACAACCGATGTTTATGAATGACTGAAAACTACATAAGGGAGGTACATAAAGATATTTTAGTTTCAGCCCTTGTCTTGTGCTTGGGATAAATTATCAAAACTATTATAGATTTATGCAGTTAAATAATGAGATATAACAGTTGCCGAGAACGATATGACAGGAATTAAGAATTTCGTCAAACATGAAATCCTACATAGCTGAAACAGTTACAGCATTCGTTGATGAAAGATGAAAAATCCTGTCTGAAGTATTTTTGTTTTTTAAAGACCATGACAGATATATATAGTCTTTTTATTCTATTTTGAATAAACCTATGTTCATACAAAACGAAAACACAACTCCGACGCAGCTTAACATCTAAATTACAACAATATCCTCAATCCAAAGAGCACTATTAAAGTAATGTGGGTTATTCCAAACATCTTACCCATAATGTATGTCAAAGCCTCCCATTATCAGCGTTTCGCCGGTTCCCTTGCACGAGCCCTGGTAGTAAAGCTCGTCATAATCCCGACACCACACAGCGGTAAATGGCACATCAGATACGATTGACTCAGCGAAGAACATGTGTGCCCGGTTGTGTGCACACAGCCCTAGGATATACAACGTGTTTTTAGTTTTCAATACTAAGCTTTCAAATGACTGTTGCAATTTTTTTTGATGTTAAAGGCAAAAGTTTTAGTGAATTGTCCTTTTTTGAATCAGACTCTGGGCATCGTTTTCTATGCTTGCTTCAAGATGAAATAGAGCACCAATTACATCGTAGATGTAATTGGTGTGTCGCTGTCATCTGCCCAGGATTTGAAACATAATGTAGGTACAATACTTCCAGCTACCGCAGCCTACGAACCGAAACACAATAGTTCCAAACACTTATTATGGCAAGAATAAGAGACAACACACCTATAACATCTACAGTGTCAATAGGCCGCGGTTCTTCATATTGGAAGAGCTGAGTACTTGTTCGTCGTCTTATCCTCTAACAAAAATATAAGCTTTTGTTTGCATTACACCTGTTACATAGACGTTAGACTGTAATATTAACTAATGCTCATAACACACAGGGTACATACCTCTGTAATCAATTCCGCAGCCAGGTTGTCTCGTTCCACCATTAGGGTAAAAGTCAATGTGGCCCAACGGTGAGGCAAACCCCAGATAGCCCCCACAAGTGTGAATAACTTCCACGTGCCTCGCGTCATGTTTGTCTAACCGGGCATCTTTGTTACCGAGGGTAAACAAGGGAAGAGCGGGATCTAATCCTAAAAAAATATACTTTGGATATTGCGGTGACGGTTGCGGTATCCAAAGTATAAGAATATACTTTGGATATATGACGACCACATCGTACGCTGTTGGTAGTCTTGCAATTTAGCTGATTATTTCATATTTTATAGGACAATATTTCGCTATGACTGTCAGTTTTAAGTTAATGGTAGGTGAAGTGCTGTGCAGCAGCTCTCTCTAATTGTTACTATCTCCATACCTGCACCTACCGTGACAGCATCAGTGCCCGTAACTGACTTCTTCTAGGTTGGAGGGTAATCGACACACGTGGCTAAAATCCTCGTGAAAAGATAGCGACGCATCAATAACATCTATGGTATCTATAGGCAACGGTTGTCCCTTATCAAATTCGCCTGCTTGCTGTATCTTACAAAGTTCTAAAACGCCATAAATTTTCCCTTGAGCCTCCATTTGATAAGATGTTTTTGTATTTTGAGATGGTAAGCTTTAAATATTTTTTTTGTAATTTCTAAAGTGTTGATTTTTGACAAAGTTATAGTGTAAAATTTGCATCACGTCTATGGTGTTGTTTTAATATTGTTTTTGTCAATATCTCCATATTATTACTAGAGTTTAATACACTAAAATGACAACCCCAACACTTATTTTATATGTAAAATCCCAGTTAAAAGCAAAGAAAAGGTATTGTGTGTCTACGCAAGTCTGACTCCGCTTTGAAAGAACTGCTAAGTAATGACAAAGCGGCACTATGGAGTGGTTCCTTTCTCAAATACCGAGATACTCTTCATTATACCGAAGTAAAAATCCTACTGTTGGCTTTCTTTCTTTACTTAAAAATTAATTTTCAAAGGGACTTTAAGATTCGTTAGTCTTAATTCAATTGTTGAGCTTGAATAATGGAATTGTTACTAGCCTACCTTCTTTGTTTAGCCCGCGCTATATTGTTTTCTTAATTAAAGATACATTCCTTAATGTTTAACCAATTCAGCTACAAAATAGCTTATTTCAAGAGTATTTTAGTTCTTAATGTGTAGTGTATGACAGATATGGTAAAATTTGATCGTTATAATTTTTGCTTAAATTAACAAGTGCTAGCCTAGTAGTTAATAATATATTTTAATGAATTTATATGTAAAAAAACTATAAAATGTTTAATCAAATTAGATTTTTGGGTACCACAGAGTATTAGATTATGTCGGTACGAATAAATATTCTGTTACATCTTTTAAACACACATATTCCGCAAATAAATAAATTTCATTTTCATTTTTCATATGTAATTTCAATTTCTTATTCAAAAACTAATTTAATATTTGCGTCTGAACTAACAAACAAAAACGGATGAGGGGATACGTAAATATTGTAAAAATATTAGCGCTTTGGAAAAAATATTCTTTTTGCAAACGTTTGAATAGGCTCTCCTTTTTCACTGTCACAGACTGATCTACAATGTTTTATCAGGAGTTTTGGCGCCATCAAGAGAAAAGATGGTCGAAGTTTTTTCATAATTCATCAGTCATAAGTCGTGAGTAAGTCATGTAAGGCTCTTGGGTAATGCGACGGCCTCATTATACAAGCTCATGTAATGAGATTTGTTGGCAACGAGGAAATACACGATACCCTAATTTCTTCACGATTATTTCATTTGTGCACTTTCACTGACCAAAATTGTACAAAATGCCACCAAAATCGACTAATTTCACTCTATATCAACACGAAATTCAATAATTATGAAAAAACTTCGACCATCTCTTTTTTACCGATGGCGCCAAAACTCCTCCGCCAGACTTGCACATTAGACCTAATATATAGGCCAGAGGTTCAAGACGCTTCTGTATTATCTGTGGTGTCTATAGGCCTCGGTGTTCCCAAAAAAGGGCTTCGTTTTCTTATTAGCTGTTTTATCACTCAAAAAAATAAAAGAGTAAACATGAATGTTACGTTTAGAGATTTGGAGCCATCGAGAAAGAAGGTCACCGTTTTTTTGTAATTATTAAATATCTTGTACAAAACATTACATTTGCCCAGTTATAGTGCACAAGTGAAATGTTTATGGAAAAATTAGTGTACTGTGTATTTCTCGTTGAAGCAAAATCTTAAAAAATGAGTCAATGAGTGAGGGGGCCACTGCTTTACTTAAACCCTTGGCATGACTTTCAATAACGACTTATTATAAGAAACTGAAGAAGTAATTTAAAAAAAAATATCAACAAAAATAATTAACTAAACCGAAAACGAGCCAGTATGGCCTAAAGGGCTTGCCAAAACAAAATTAAAATATTGCCTCTGTGGGCTAGAAGTCCGGTCCTAGCGGAAGTCCGCCATTTCACTTCTTGAGGTCCCGGGTTCGACCCCTAATAAATGCAACGAAAAAATAATAGGAAATGTGTATTTTCAATTTTCTAACAAACATAACGTTGTCCGGGATTAGGTATATACCCGGTTGACGGTAGGCTTGCCACCTTGCCATTAAGAGGCTTAGTGTCTCAGGCTAGTCGTGGGTGCCCTAGTTGTGCCTCTGCCTACCTCTTTGGTGATATGAGCGTGAAGATACTATACTTCACTTTACATTACCTCTATAACAAAAGAAAAAAAAAAAACGAATGTTACAAGACTGAGGAAACAGCTTACCAGTTAGTCAGTGTCAGTAGGGCCTTGTTTGACGAAAGCTCCAGCAATGCCTACAACGTAAGCCCCAAGGCTATGTCCGATCAAGTGCATATCATCCATGGAGACCCTTTCAGTGATCAGGAAATTGAGAAATTCCGTAAGAAGTCGTCCAACTAACGCTACATTATAACTTGCAGCTATGTAGTTCACCATGGACGCATTGCCCCAATCCACTACTATTATGTTTATGTCACTTAAATTAAAATAGGCTGGAAAAAAAGTAAGTTTATTCGTTTACGACTATCCCATTAACGCCACAAACAAAAGTACTACTGACAGTCTTAAGAATCTTTGCCACATAATGCTGGGTGGCGAGCCAATGAAAAGTAGGTAATTAGAATGCAGCATCAAGTCACAGTGATCTAATACACAGTATTATCTTCATTCAGAGAGTCAGCCCTATTGCGTGTTGACGACCTTGACGCACCGCACGGCTGTAGGTATTTTATTTAAAAACAGGGGCGAGTTAAAAATGTTTTTTGAGAAAAAAAAATGACGTACCTTGATGACATCATCGACGACCATAGTGGTTGTAGTAGTCAAGCCCATAACAGAATTATGATAAAATAGATGTAGATAAAAAAAAAATAAAATAACCATCTTGAAAAAGCGTTTGGTGTAGAAATGGAAAAGGGCATTCTCCGTTGGTTCGATGACGATAATGGCGGATGACAGATTGCCGAAACAGATACATACAATGCATATCTGGATGTATATATGTACCCGGGGAGATCTAAGTTGACAATCAAATTACCCGAAACCGGCGTATTGTATGAAAATAGTAATGCATGTGGAGGACGCCAGGCAGGTCGGCGAGGATCGTAACATTTGGTTCTCTCTACCACGTAAAAGAATTGGCATGAAGATACCTAAGTAATTAATCGCAACATATCCACTTCCGTGACATTCGCACTATGATCGCGTTAGCCACTGCCTATTATAGTTATTGCTTACTAGGAATTACCATTATGTAGATCTAATTAACGCTTTAAATTGCACGTGACATAGCTAATACTTTAAAATTAATGAGAGTACATCCAATTCAATCTTTATCTAGTTTAATTAAAATAAATGTTTAAGTATCTAAGTACTACCTGGATATTTCTACGTTCGCCTTGTACACGATAAGTCACTACAGAGAATAAAACAAAGTCGCTTCCTCTGTCCCTATGTCCTTTTGTATGCGTAAATCTTTAAAACTACGCAACGGATTTTGAGTTGGTTTTTTTATAGATAAAAGTGATTGAAGAGGAAGGTTCATATGTATATTTCATACCAGTGCGAAGCCGGCGCAGGCCGCTAGTTAATATACATTTTTCAAAATTGCTTCAGAAAAGCTTGTTTAAGAAGTGACAGTGTATGGAAGTAGAACAAAGTTGCATTTTGGTGATCTTATAACTAAAAAATTATAACTTAAAAAGGCAAATTAGTTAAGGAATTTTGGTAATGTGTCATAGAGTAGGAGGAATCGGCGCGTGAGTACCGAAAACTATTTGACCTCTATTTTTTTATGCGATCCTCTTCAAATTGCCCTCCTAATAATATAAATGCATGTTGCCATGACGCAACCCGATGCCATATTGTTTAAACCGAAATTGTTTAAACAATTGCAAGGAATTGTTATTTTTCAACCGGACATTTTTTTATATTCTTCATTGAAATACCAATAAAAAAGGTCCTATAACTTTTAACGATAAAGTTGATATTTTTAAAGATATGAATTTTTAAAAGTTCGAAAAATCTCAAATTTGGGTACTTTCGACCCAGGAAAAATATATTTAAAAAAACATTATCTCTAAGTAATTTTTTTTTTAATTCTCTATACAATTGTTAATAATATTGTTAAAAGAGATTTAAAAAAATTCATTGTTTATATCTTTTTTTAATTGTTAATTCCGCGCGATCACAAGTATGCGTCGCTTACCTTTAAGGTGATTCATTTTTCATACTAAATGTATTTCTGTTTTTTAAATGTCCTATGTTGATTTTAAACTCATTATGACTTAAAGTAGGCCTTATTCGTGGTCCCCCCC
>NJDD01009276.1:2939-16560 GCA_002245505.1 Calephelis nemesis
TTGAAGTAGATGGTATCAAAAAGAAAGGCTCTACAAAAAGAAGTGAGATCCCATCAAAAACATCCTGTAAAAAACCCAAGTCCTAATGTCCAAGTCGATCTATTTGTTTAAAACGTTAAATATTTTTAATATTGGCATGATAATAACTTATGTAATAACTTAAGACAGAAGGTCCTTCAAGTAGACACTAAATAGATTAACCGACTTGGTATTACATGGATCTCACAACTTTTGACGGTAGAAAGACTGAGCTGCGAGACTTGGGTTTTTTACAGGATGTTTTTGATGGGATATCTCTTAACGGACACTAGTTGCAAATCTTACAAAAAAATAGGTAACTAAATTATCTAGCCATTCCCCGTGTCGGTTCAAATCCACTGCATTGAATAGACCATCTGTCTCTCTGCCAGATAGTTGTTAATAAAAGACCACGGGTGATAGAGAGCTATGCAGGAACTTACCTGAGTAGGGATTTTCTGCTTTACCTATTTCTGCTGCCATAATTACTCTGTTATGTTCCAGTTTGGAGGGTAGCGTACCGGCTGTAGATTTACACAATATATCTAGCATTCCGGTCACAAGACAGTGACGCACCTATGACATCTATGGTGTATATAGGCCACGGCGATTTACAGCTGTCAGCACTGTGTGCCTGTGTTGGCCAACTTGTTCATTTGTCTCTTAAAAAACTCTCAATCTTAAAAAACATCCCCACTGTGGTTACGTGGTTCTCTGTTTGGCGTTCGATTTTTGGGTCTTTCAAAAGTGTTTTCTTCAATTTATCATAAAATCTTCGTTGACTGAGATTATATTATATGTGACCGGTTTCCGATTGACTTGCCACCTATTGTGAGCTTAAAGTACCTTTGACTAATCATAAGCGTGAAGATACTTCTGTATGTATAAAAAGTCGCACCAGTGCTCTTTAAGTAAGGTGCCGCTTACATTAACCAAATCAATAAGATAAGTCTGAAGCCTGTGAATTATTCATGCTGTGATCAGCTATTGGTTGAGCCGCATCACTGCCTTTACCAGTGTGTAGGCGCTTTAATGAATATACAAGTACTGACATGTTGGTTACAGTGCGGCCAACTTATTTTTGCAGCAAATTGTCGCACTAGTGTGGTATTTGGTGTAGCTGATTTATAATATTACCTAGAAAATGTATCTTCACGACCATAGTCCTGAAGTACTAGGCAGAGGCACAACCAAGATTCCTTTAATAATATATACATACATACGAATATCTTCACGCCAAGTTCCTTACGGGATCGGCCGAAAGTATCGAATGCCAAACGTCACGATCCTGGCAGACTGGCTCGGCTACCTTACCCTCCGAACTGGAACACGTCAACGTCAAGCACTGACGTTATACGTAGGGCGTTGTTACCTCTTGTAACTCTACCCACTTTGTAGGATGTCACGGTGTTAGTGACGGTTAGCCTATGCTCTCTACAGTCGAGCAAATGAATTTAATAAAGTCAAATTGTAATTTAATAAAAAAGTATTTTTCAGTCAAATTGAAACTTTTTTCAGAAATCTCTGCGGGACCATTAACCACGCGGGCAACGCTGCGGGTAATTGCTAGTTTATTATAAGATATAGATAGATAACAGCTAGTTTATTATAAGATATAGAGAAGTATATATTTATTTCTAAAATACGTTTTGTCAATATTATTTTTGAAAAAATCAATTTCTCAAAAAACAATTAGTAATTAACTTAAGGTTTTACTTAAGCACAGGAAAGGATGCCTGCAATTCTCGACCTACAAAAGGTCGGTGAGTGGTGTAAAAGTAAATATTCACGCCATTCTTAAAGCTGGATGAGGGGGGTCACTGGGCCAATTAAGGGCTTGAAGGGGTCTCAGTCACTTGGAGAGGTTTGAGGTTGGATGCGGCGATGAGAGATTATCGTTTACAATGAAATCTTTTTATTTCAAACTACCACAACGTACTGGTAGGCAAATACAAATGTAGGTATTTCTTATTGAGTGATCAGTGAATATGCAGACGGGTCTCTTGATGATAAGAGACAACCTTGGCATATAGACGTCATAGATGTTATGGGTGCATCGCTGTTCAAATCGAGACGCTAGGCCAATTGTGCAAGTCTACCAGTTACCCCACCCTACGGACCGGAACATGACGGAGTCATTATAACGGATGGAATAGGAAAAGTGGTAGATCCCTTCCTGGATAAGTTGCAGCACAGCACTTTACCACCTCGTAGTCTTGTTGGTGACCTGTTTCACCTACGCTGGCCTTTTACGAACTTCCTGCCAGAGTAGCAGATGAATTGGAATAAGAATAAAAAAACCTTCTATTCCGTAAAAACCGTCTATATAATACTAAAATCTGTCACTGGATAGAAACACTACCACACATTGTGATGATCTGATATTCGTATATTGAATATACATTATATTTATAAGAGATTTACATAAGATGCATTTAATTACAAGCAATCTGCCCAAGATTTAGCAATGGTACATTTTTCACATAAATTATAATTTGACACATTTTCTAAATTTAATAGAAAGTCTTTCGTACAATCGGGAGGCTTACTGTAAAAACGTATACACGTCCTACAAAAGATTAGCTTGTGCTGTGGAGACGAGACAAGATTATTTTTGTTCCTTGTATTGAGTCAGGTATATATCACGATTTCTTTTAAATAAACTTACATTCCTGTGAACGTATACTGTTTGATGTCTGAATGTCTATTCAATTTGTCGGGCCCGAACAAAGTCGGGGAAAACAGAAAATAAATAATAAAACTCCTTCAAACGTCGACAATAAAATATGAATTTTCCCCGTGTTGGTCCGGGCTCCTTTACAGAATAGACCATCTGCCTTTCTTGCCAGGCAGCTCGTAAAAGGCGAGCATAGGCTTATCATCACTAACACCGTAACATCTGACTAGGTGGTAGAGTTTCGCAGCGACTCGCCCGGATTGGTACCACCGCCTTACCTATTTCTGCCGCCATAACCTCATGACGTATTCCGGTTCGGAGGGTAAGGTAGCCGGTAAACTTACTTTTGTTCGAGGCCTAACATCCTGACCTCAAGTTTGGCAACGCACCATTACCATCTTTGGTGTCTCTAGGCGGCGTGAATTTCTTACCATCAGGAAATCCGTCTACTTGTTTGCCTTCCTATAATATAAAAAAATGAAGAATTTTGATGGTTTCGTTTTGTATCCAGGTATGTATTTCTTTTTATATATTATAAACGAGTGACTTGTTAAGAAGCAAACGGAAGTAAGATTATTAAGTGAACTTTACCAAATACTATCGATAAATGATACAGAATCCTTTGAATACAATATACTTACAATATTATTATAGCCAAACTGTTTTCCCTTCTCTTAAGCCGTAGTCGCGGCAATAATATGAAATTTTATAAAACGTTTCAACCTGCCCTCACAGATATCGGGTAATATCACCCGTTCCCTTCGAGATTTACGACCAATCGTGACAATATTGCTCCGCTCCAACTGGAGAACTTGATAAATAAAACTTTGAGAACTTGGAACAGGAACATAGAGTTCCGACCTGGATTTTTATTTTTATGAATGGAACGAGATTAAACGAAAACTACAGCAGTGTTGGGATAACCTTTTACTATAGCGGACAATCGAGATCGATTTTATTTTAAAAAAATCGCTTAAACATTTTTTTTAATTATGCACAAATATTGAACATAGAATGGATGTTTAACATTAAAACATTATATAAAACTTAACCAATAGGCAGAGTGGAGATGATAGTGGGAGTGCAAACATTTAGTATCATGTTCTCCTTTATAACGTTTATAAAGCGTTTACTTTATAAATAATAAGCTGTATTAATTTTGTACTTGTCTTTATTTTGAAACGCGCAAAATTTTGTGGAATATATAAATGAATAAAATCACTTTGTTGTCACACCAAAGAAACTTTACACGTTACACTAAAATATAATTTAATTTTAAGTTACACAAAGGTAGTCTTCTTGCTTCGGAGCAATCTCGAACAGTCCCTAGGCTCAAGAACCAAGAACTCAGATAAGATTGGATAACTGCACACTATCATGAATAATACTTATTTTGTAAAAGATTATTTCAAAGTACTAAATGACACTGAAGCTACTAGTGTAAGTTTCAAAGCTATAATATATAGCTATCTACAACGATGTCATATTACAGTGAAACATATTTAGTAGTCAATATACTACATATCGTTGGTCGAATCACAAATAGGCGTAACTGTTTTCTTACAACTTTACAGGACAGCGAATTAAAGAAATCACCGATGAGTTTCATGGCCATATAAGATTATTTTATAAGTTTAAACAGAATGTTAAGGATTACTTTCAGAATAAATTTAACCTTTAATGTGTAGTTATTAAAATATTTCCACTAACTTTATTATATTAGGAGATATAAGATTTTTTTTTGTCAAAAGACATCACGTCAAGTCAAACTCAAAATGTGCATTTTCTTGGTTACGCCTTTTCGTGATTCGACCGACGATATATTAAAATGATATTAAAAATGGGTTACTTAAAAATCCTAGACAGAATATTTTTATTTTTTAAAAAAAATTCTTTGCATTTTTTTTTCGCAAACAGCCTTATATCAACGAGTTCGTAATAAAACAGTCCTAATTTTTTGGTATTTTTATCGATTATCCAATCATTCCAATCCAGTAAGTGTAACTGGCATAAACATAGGTACTTGTTTATACCAGACAACCCTTTTTTTTTTTTCGTGGGGAAATCCATAATGGATACCCGCCGCCATCGGGGGAAGTGGCGAGTTATGTCAGACTCCTACTGACGAAAACCACACGGTGTCCACCCCTTCGCCAGGTACCGGGGCTGCAGGAACGCTTTCGCACACATCCACAGCCTCAGCGGCGCTAGATCTCGCGATCTCCATCAGGCGGCCCCACTCAATAGGGGGGCCGCAAACCGTCTGAAGTGGTGCACAGGGACACAGCGTGCATCACTTCGGGGGTTCCAGTGGCGACAGGCACCCCCGTGCCTGCCGCAACCCCATCTCGACCGGGCGGGCTAGATGGAAAGCCCGCCCCCCTCCTCCGCGGGCCGTATTGCCGCCATCCCACGCGGGCCAAGTAGCCCACCACCCTGTGTGCGCTCCTCGTGTCCCCTCTTGGACAGAGAGGGGTACTGAGGAGCGCCCTCCGTGGTCCGAATTGGTTTCACCGGGGTCCCGGCTCTAGACCCCAGCTACTCAGCCCCCCCGACACGACAAGGCTCGGACCCTTGGGGGGGATACCAGACAACCCTGGTTAATAAGAGGCAACTCAACTTCTGCACATTCTATACATCTTATACCTAATTTTAGTCTGGGTAAAATTTTGTTGTTATATAATACAAAGAAAAATGATATTTTGAAAAATAGAAAAATATACCATACAGGATTTTAAAAGAAACCATATTACATTTTTTTTATAAATTTCTCAATTTCACCTAAAATACGTTCATCACCTAAGATGACCTTCACCGAGCTCACAATTAATTGAATTGTGAGCTCGGTGAAGGTCATCTTAGGTTCGGATCTCAGACCATACGCCATGTTAGTTTTGCTCCAATAGCCGTCGGCGCAATAATACGATGTTTTATAAAACATTTCAACCTGCACTCACAGTATCGAGTAATATCACCCGTTCCCTTCGAGATTTACGACCAATCGTACCAATATTGCTCCGCTCCAACTGGAGAACTTGATAAATAAAACTTTGAGAGTGAACTCGTAACTAGAAAAGAGAGTTCCGACCTATGTGTTTACAAATGAAACGAACTCATATGATACATTTGCTGCAGCTTTGAAATATTCGATAATGAATATTCAATTTTATTAAAATAATATTAATGTTCAAATAATTTTAGTTATTAGTCAGCAATTCACTTTAGTGATATAAATTATTTTGTAGAGTATAAAGCCGAGCCGCGAACTTCGTCTGCCTTTACATCACCAAAAGTTTCCTATTTTCTCTGCAATTTTTCTGGATTTTCTCTTCATGAGAATATTCTCCTGCACAACTAATCCACTAAAAAAAGGATTATCAATATTGGTTCATCCGTTCAGGCGTGATGCAAGATGCAAAACGGTGCAAGGCGGTGTATATGTTTTACATACATATATATAAGAATTGCTCTTTGTTAATCTAAATGAAACTCAAGAATGACTGGACTGATTTGGCTAAAAACTTTAAACTAAAGTCATGAGTTTCGCCGAGACAGTTAGTATTGACTATCTGAAGAACTCAGAGGTAAGTGACACATTAGTTTTTCATTTAGGAGTAGAAAAGCAGCCAGTCTATCAACTATAACAGATGAGTATAAAACAGATAGACAAATCTGCTAATACGTATATTATCTACAAGTCGTGAATTACCAGAATGAATTTATTTTACCCTACTTATGGGGAAAAATATTTCGACTAAAATATTTTTTTTGATTTTTTTATTAAAGCATTAATTTAAATAAAATATACAAAAAAATATGTTGTATTTATTGAATGAATGAATATTCATTGATTAAGCATAATACACTTTATTATGCACCAAAATTTACAAAGTAATACACATTCTTTCACTTATAATAATATTTAACTTAGGTGCACAAAGGCGGCCTTATCGCTTTAGAGCGATCTCTGCCAGACAAGCTTGAGCCAAGAGAATGGTTTTTTTTATATATTATACGAAGAAAAACAAGCAGACGTATTTCCTGATGGTAAGAAATTCACGCCGCCTAGAGACACCAAAGATGGTAATGGTGCGTTGCCAACCTGAGGACAGCATGTTAGGCCTCGAGCAAAATCAGTATCAATCATCTCATTAAGATACTTAAAGAGGATTGCAGTATTAATGAACACTCTACTAGCTTTACCAAGGAAACATATATGAAAACCTAATTTTTTTTACGATTTCTTTTAATCCAAAAGCAAACCTAGTAGCTTTTACATCTTGCATAACACTGTTTGAAGATAGTTTGTCCTAATTAAAAAAAATCCTCTTCCATTAGGTCGAGTTTAATGTTTAATTTGTTTAAAACATAAAAATACTCATATCATTTTTGATGCAGTTAGGAATTGGTAATACATTTTATGATAAATAATAATAAATATCCAAGTTACATTAAAAAGTTACACAAATTGAATTTAACTCCAAAGTCAGAAATTACATTATTATGTTATGTGTGTTAGTCAACGGTCTTAATATATAAACATACTTAAATAGATAATGAAAAAATTAAACTATCACCCACGCTCAGAAATGAAGACATTTATTTCATTACACAAATGCCTGCAAGAATCGAACCCGACCCTCTCCGTTAATCGGTGAAGGCGTGTACGCTAACCCCTCATCCAACGGTAATACGCAGAAACATTATAAAAATAAATTAGTTTTAATTGTAATTAAATTATTTTCCTAGGCTTAAATAAGTTTTTTTGACATAGCATTTAAAGAAGTATCTTCACACTAACATCCCCGAAGAGGTAGGCAAAAGCACAACCAAGGCACCCGCGACTAGCCGAAGATATTAAGTCCTACAATGTGATAGGTGGTAATCCTATCGCCCATCGGGCACATATGTTATCCAAGGCAACGTTATTATTATTAGAATACTGAAAATACACATTTCTTTTTTGTTGCTAGACCCGGATGTCGTACCCAGGACTGAGCATTTGCATAGATAATCCTTCCTCTACAACAACACAGCAATATATTTTTTAGTATATAGTATATATAAATTGCTTCAGTACTCTATATAATAATAATAAACTCTTTATTGTACAACTAAAACATGAAATTGTTACATATTACATTTATAAAAACATATTTTACACAAAAGGCTAACAAGCGATCTCTTCCAAACAACCAACGCTTAGAAGATAAATACATTAAAATAAGGAGAAGGTACAATAACTGTTTATAAATTGTAAATCTTTCAAATAATTAATTTAGGGAGTAATCTAACTTTTTAAAACAAAAGTCTTTAAATTATAAATTAAAGTTAAAACAAACAATTAAAAAAAATATGCCCATTAAATAGGTAGTGAACATTGTTCAAGTTGCCCAGTTATAAATTTGGTGCTAAAGTATTCAGGTAAAACTCCTTCATCTTCTTAAATCCATAGTTGCTTTCTGCCTGTATTATTTCGACAGGCAGTGAGTTCCATAGCTTAATAACCCATACTGTAAACGAATATTTATAAAATTTAGTTTTATGCTCCGGAATCTTTAACAAAAATCTTTTGCAATGACGTTGACCAACGTTATATTCATTAAGAAAAATAAACCTCTCTTTAAAATAGACGGGAGTATTGGTATTAAAAAGAACACTAAATAGAAGATTGAAGAAAGATTCTCATCTTTCTTCAATTTTTACATTCTCAGTATGCGCATTCCTGCGAAGGCGCATTGGTAACCACCTGAGTTTTGTTTGGAAATCGGAAACGTGGTCATATTTGCTAAGTCCAAATATGAACCGAATGGCAACATTTTGAAGACGCTCTAGTTTATTTAATTGATCTTCAGTCAAATTCATGTAACAAGCATCTGCATAATACTCTATAAATAATTCAATTTCACCAAGTAAATGCCCAGGCTTCAATCTTACTGCAGTCGTGAAGAAAGCAGTTCGTAGTTTTACGACATAAAAGTCGTTAACGTCAAACCTAGATGTTATTTACATACTTATCGAGGGGCTTCTGGTGCTTCTAGTTTTTACTACTCAATATAAGAAATTTCGTCTTACAAGATTTTGTTTCATATCTAAATACCTGTACGTGTCAAATATCTCAAATCGTTCTCAAGAATGCCTAAAACTCGATCTCTGAAAAGGGATAATTAAAATAGCTTTTTATGTGCTAATAGTTAACAATTTAGTTAAGTTTAAAACAGAAACTCCATGAATTAATTTGACCGAATTGAAACTAATCGTATTTTTTTTTACAAAAGAACAAGTTTTTTTTTTCACAGACCCGTCTGTGGACAGAATTAATTGCATTAGTTATCACTACATAGTATAAAACAAAGTCGCTTCCGCTGTCCATGTGTCCTTTTGTATGCTTAAATCTTCAAAATTACGCATCGGATTTGGATACGGTTTTTTTAATAGATTAAGTGATTGAAGGGGTTTATAATATTACGTATATTTCATAACCGTGCGCAGTCGGGACTGGCCGCTCGTAATAGATAAATAAACAAACATAACATCAGTACTTGTTGACGCATTCCGATTCGGAGGATAAAGAAGCCAGTAAACTTACTTTTGCTTGAGGTTGGCGACGCACTATTTATGAGACGCACTGTTTATGAATTAAGTATTTTCATAGATTTCACATCCAAGCTTAGTGGAAATAAATCTCTTCCCTTTTCATAGCCGGTTAAAAGCTAAAAGGCTATATTGGCTATAAAAACTGATTTTTTTATTCTACAAAATCAAGCACGCCGACACGAAACCAAGACTATTTTTAAAGTGCCTCTTTCACCACGTATCTGCTTTTAACGTGATTTATAGTGATACCCGGCTTCGGCTGGCTTTTGTTCGAAACGCCTTTTCCACAGCTGTTGGACTCATTCAAGTGAAAAAATTGATATGAAACTCCCCGTATTGGAAATGGATATTATTCTATCAACAGCGAAAAAGAGCCCAATATTCAAATATGTTAATTTATCAAATGAAGTCATGTTTTCTTCATGTATCGTTTCACTTTGGACATCGCCTGATTTGATTTAATAACTGGAAAAAAAGTCTGTTTTATGTGCAAACGCTTTCTATACACATTAATGTATGTGTGCCACATTTTAACGTAAATTCAACGTATCGTAACCGTAACGTAAACGTATCGTAACGTATGATCGAGAGAAAATATGGTCAAATTATTTCCATAATTATTGAATTTCATGTTTATATTGAGTGAATTTAATAAATTTTGGTGGCATTTTGTATAATTTTGTTCAGTCAAAGTACACAAAGGATGACCACAATTATCATGATGTAATTAGCGTGTCGTGTATTTCCTCTTTGCCTCCAAATTTCACTAGCAATGTGAGTGTGAGTAATGAGGCCACCGTTTTACCCAAGACCCTGACGTGACTTATTGATGACTTATGACAGATTATAACTAAATCCCGATTATGGTAAATCTATTAACTTGACACAAATTTCTACTTGACAAATGTCAAAATGCTAACGATAATGCCAAAAACTAAACAAAGAAAAAAATAATATTGATAAATACTATTTCGGAATCATTTACTATTATTGAAAAAAAAAAAACAAATCTCGAAGTAATACTTTCTGAAATGGTTGGAATCTGGTTTTGCATTCTTACTGCACTTAATAATTTAAGTAAATTCTCAATCAGAAATACCAAACGTCGTATTAATTAACGGCACTGTTTAGTTTAGGAGATAACTTGGTTGCGCAGTAACTTGAAACTTCAAACTGCAAACACGTTTCAAACGTCGTTAACGTCAAAACTACATAATTTACTTACTTATGATGGGACTTCTAGCCCTTACTTTGTAACTGTAATTCCCTTTCGAATAAAATACTGCGAGTTCTATCTTATCTGTCGCTCTAACCCAACTGTTCAAACAATTCGAAAGTTTCAAGTGAATTTCGAGCGATAATAGTGTAAGTTTGTATCGATTTCATTTGGAGCTGCAATTTACGAGTAATATAATTTTATTGAATATTTTATTTCTATGAAAGAGCTTATAGATACTTACAGATACTTTGGACAAGTTTTTTGAAGTAATACCTACTTCTTTTGGCGCGTTAGGAAAAAATGATGAGGGTAAGTTTCTACGATGCGCGCGTACACCGTCACGAAAAACCGACATGATGAAGTTAGCTCTATAATAGCTCTATATGACAACTGTATTCACAATATTTCTTTATTTCTATGGTTAGTATTTTTAGACAAAAGACATTTGTAGTAGTTTTGTAGTTTAATACAAATAAGGCAAAAAATATTTTTTTTAAAAAGATTTTTATCTTATTACGCCGAAGAAGTATAACTTCTAACGCGTGTACATAAGTACACACACAATTATTTATTTAAACATTGTAATTTTACCAGTTTTTCCGAAGTCGAGGTAAATATTTACAATTTTTCAAAGAATTAAATTTAAATAGAAGAACTCTTTTTTATCAGAATTGTGCAGCTGTGGGATGTAACTATCGACGTTATTGTTATCCCGGGACAAATAACGTAAATAAAATCTAACCCCAACGCACATTATATGCTTGTCGGGCAACTTGCACGTTCCTGGGTTAAATATTTAACACTGAGTTAGCCTCTAACAAGGATTAAATCACCTTATATTTGACAGTTTAACTCAATATTAAATGTAACCCGGGAATGTCCAAGTGGCCGTAGTAAGTGTAACTTAGTTCGGTTTAGTTGTTTTTTTACGTTTACGGTCTTAATACCGAGCAGTTAAAATGAAAATATTACAGCATGAAATACGGCGAAAACATCCCGTGGTTTTCCATTCCGTCTGTCTTACGAATCTTTCATCAGATCACGTATCCTGACGCGAACTAAATTTTTTACCTGTCATAAAAAGAGCACAACCCGCTCAAGATGTTTTTTACTTAAAATTTATCTATTACAAATAAACTATTTACGTTACTGTTTAAAAAGATTCATTAGCGTGACACAGTATTGGCTGTCCTACCCTCCAGTACAGAGGACGACAATGGCGAGCACGGATAGCGTGACAATAGGAATAGGTAGCGCCGTTACGCTAAAAATATTGGTAGTAATTCAGACAAGCTGATAAACAGCAAAGATTTTTTTAACCCACTCCCAAAAAAGGAAGAGGTTCTTAATTTCACTGTATGTTCTTTTGCATGTTCGTTTCGTTGAAAAATTCGTCGTTCTTTGAAAAATTGTGAATATTTACCTCGACTTCGGAAAAAGTGGTAATTTTTTTTATATATAACATTGGAAGGCAAACAAGCAGACGGATTTCCTGATGGTAAGAAATTTCCGCCACCTAGAGACACCAAAGGTAGAAATAGTGCGTTGCCAACCAGAGGCCGGGATATTAGGCCTCGAGTAGAAGTAAGTTAACCTTATCCTCCGAACCGGAACACGTCATGACGTTATGGCGGTGGGAATAGGTAAGGCGGTGGTACCAATCCTGGCGTGTCGCTGCGAAACTCTACCATCTAGTCAGATGTCACGGTGTTAGTGATGCTAAGCCTATGCTCGCCTTTTACAAGCTGCCTGGCAGGAGGGCAGATGGTCTATTCTACAAAGGAGCCCGGACCAACACGGGGGAAACGTAACGCAGTAACTCGGCTAGTATCCAATCGATTTTGATAACTGTATTTAATTTTTTAAGTGTAAATTAAAAACGACTAGTAATATGTTGATAAAATGTATGTGGTCTCTGTGGTCGAGCGGTCCTGGTGTTGTACTTGACTGCATGAGGTCTCGGGTTCAAATCCCGGGTCGACCAACGAAAAGGAAATTGGATTTTTTGTAATTTTCTAATAAAAAAAATGTTGGTCGGGATTAGAAACGTGCCCGGATGGCGATAGGCTTGCCACCTGTCGCATTCTGGGACTTAGTATCTTCGGCTAGTCGTGGGTGCCCTGGTTGTGCCTCTGCCAACCTCTTCGGGGAATGGGCGTGAAGATACTTTTTTTTTTAAATGTATGTGGGACCATTTCTGAAACTTTTGCTAACTTTCGAGAAAATAATTATCAAACGAGTGAACAAAGCGACGAGGTACCCAATGCAATAGTTGGAGTCGGTTTTTGCAGTTTTACTCCACTTAATCATTGTTTTATGTAATGCTGAAAATAAAACAATCGCTCATTGTGTCACTGTCCTGATGGGTCAATAAATGTATTTGTTATGAGTGGGCCCACAACGGTCAACTCCGTTTGAATAGAAATTGTTTTTTGGATGATTTATACGACAAGTTCAGGTTTTGATGGATCATTTGTAATATTTGCGAACCCATCTGTTTAACGAAAAGGGTATAATAGCCCTTTTGTTTGTGTAGACGTAAAATTAGAATTCAGATAACCCTTCGAGTGGCTGAGGGTCGTTATTACGCGTCCTTTTTGGAAATTAACATTTTATTGCAGGAAATTTACTATAACTTTGATGTAATTGTGATTCGTTTGAATAATGTAAACATAAAAAGACAATATGACAGAATTTAATACTTTTACGAGATAGCTGTTAGTTTTCCTTAATAAAAAACATTTTTTTATTATCTACAAATACTAAGTGGTAGATTGCTGTGAACATCACTACATAGTATAAAACAAAGTCGCTTCCACTGTCCCTGTGTGCCTTTGTATGCTTTAATCTTTAAAACTACGCAACGGATTTTGATGTGTTTTTTAGTACATAAAGTGATTAAAGAGAAAGGTTTATATGTATATTTCATGATGGTGCAAAGCCGGAGCGTGCCGCTAGTAATGTATAAAAACTAGGATTCGGATTTGCTCGGAATGTTTTCCAGCTCTAGAGCTTCTTCTGTTAGCATTAATAAAGCTGCGCAATGCTCGGCTGTCTTTGAGATTTGAATTTACAAAGTTAATATTATACACACACACATATTATATACA
>NJDD01009276.1:16611-44392 GCA_002245505.1 Calephelis nemesis
ACACACACACTCAAAATGCATGATATTCATAACCTAATCTTAAAAGTTTATTTCATTGTTATTTGTTATTGTATTAACTGATTTTGATTTTAATTGTTTTCTCTCATACAAAATTAATGTAAATGTATTATTATTATTATATTAAAGTATTTCATTGGATAATGTAACAAAAATAAAAACTGTATGATAAATTTTGGTAAGGAAGAGCGAGACCACCTGACACAAGTATTTATTAAATACTTAGTAGGTTGATCTCAACAACTGATCTAAATAATGTAACTATTTTAAAAGAAATAAACAACTTTTAATTTTTTGTTTTAATTTTTAATATTGCGGGTTGTGATGTGTTAGATCTTCAAGTCAGTCCATTGCGGCGGTGCCGAAGATATACTGACAGGTGGAACAAAAATCAGTATACTATCTAGTCATAGAACATAGTACAGCAGAGCTTTAAGTCCAAGCAACAACATACAATGTTATTTTTATTTTATTTTTTCTGGTTTTGTTAACTGTTTCTTAAAAGAAGAATATTACTTTATGACAAAAATAAAACTGGTCGATTTAAGAGATCCTTAAATCCGACTACACCTCGACCTAGCTTTTTTAACGCAAACAAAAAAACTATTTGAGATTCGTCAGTCAGTCAGTCAATTAAAATTGGTGTCTAGTTTGGGTCAGTCAAGTAAAATAAATCGTTGTTTCAAGTCACCGTATTACGCGTAAATGGTCTATCATCTTCACAATTTCGAAAATTCTTTTTCTCTTTTTTATAATTGCGGGGATGGAATTAAGAAAATCAGGAGCATTGTGAAGTTTCAGAATTCCATTTTAATAGTTAAAAAAGAAAACGCGGATCCGATAGTTCATTATAAAAATAATGTTGTTTATTAATATACAATCAAAATGCATTTAATGAGAGTGCTCAAAAAAAGTTTACTATACCTATTATGATCAAATTGTAGCATTATTACTGCTTATACTGCATTATTACTATATTAGTTATTGTAGCTAATCGACATATTATTATATTATAATAACATAAAATTTGTCATTAAAATCGTTACCTATAGACGACACAGACTATTCTTAGCTGACGAAATCACCGACAAACAGCTGGTCCACTCATTATCGTAGTATTTATAAGCATCATCAAATTGTTATGAAACTACTACTTAAAACAAAAATATAAGAATTTTTATATAGGGCTTCGTATTTAGTTAGGAATTTCTTAATAACAAATACCAAGGAATAACTGAAAACATTTCCAGTAATATATCACGTCTTTTGATCTTTCATATTACTCAAATATGAATAAAACATACATATTATTGTATTTTGTTAATTTGTGTAAATATTACGTTCGTGCTCGCCAATGTGTTGTTATAATTTTGACAGAAAAATCCGTTCGACTGGAACTATAGCCAACGTGCTATTGCTATATTATTTTTTATATTTAAGATATGAAGGAGCCGGCAGGTCTATCGATACTTAGGGAAAACGTCGTTTATGTAATATATAATTTCTTTTGCCGAGTTGGTCCGGGCTTCTTCCTTTAAAGCAAATCGTAAAAGGTAACCATTATCTTACCATCACTAACACCGTGACATCTGACTAGATGATAGAGTTTCGCAGTGACTCGTCCGGATTGGTACCACCGCCTTACCTATTTCTGCCGTCATAGCATCAGTGCTTGCTGTTCCGATTAAGAGGATAAGATAGCCGGTAATACCTTACTTTTGCGTGAGGTCTTATATCCTAGCCTCAGGTTTGCTTCGCACCATTATCACCTTTGGTGTCTCTAGACGGCGTGGATTTCTTACTAACACGAAATCGGTCTGCTTGTTTGCCTTCCATTCCAATACCATAAAAATAAAATAAATAAATTTAAAAAATCATTAATATGTACCTAATTTACTATCGCAAGTTTTCCAGCTTCCCTATGCAACAGCACGGAACACGATAATGGTACATATTGATGGTAGTACTATTACGGACGAGTTGTTAGCATACACTCTGCCACAACTTTTAATATGACAAAAATATTTTTATTACAATAAACCAGGTTAATGAAACATCTTTTTATGTCTTCTGTATTATATATATCTACCAAAATAGCATAATAAACAGAGAGGCAAAGTATATTTAATTAGATAGTGCCAGTACACCTGTACGTATTGTGACAATTGTAATAAAATATTATATCCTGGGATACTGCAAATTTAAATAAAAGATGTTTACTAGGTTCGCGTTATATAAGATATTAAGTAAAAAGTTAGGTAAGGTAGGTAGGTAGGTAGGTAGGTAGGTAGGTAGGTAGGTGGGTGATAAATGCTAGTCTTTTTTGACATTTGTTCATTGAGAAATGAAATCAAAACTTCATTGAAAAAAAATAGAGTAAATGTAAAAATAGAACAAATGTAAACATTAAACATTAGCAACTAAGATTAAAAAAAAATCGGTATACCAACAGAGAAGTCATCAAAAATAACCCTTCATAGCTGGAGGACGTCCACTGCTGGACATAGGCCTCCCCTGAAGAGCGTCACAAGCTACGGTCGCCAGCCGCTTGTATCCACCGGGTGGGAGATCGACCAAGACTACGTCCTCCGGTGCGAGGCCGCCACTCGGGAGCTTCCCCATTTAAGAGGCCTGCATTTAATGGCCAAGTCTCAGTTGCGTATGTCATCATCGTTGACACACACTGGTTGAAAACTTTCGACTATAAGCTATGCGGTACCATAACCACCAAATTATAGGTGATAAATTCACTTGTGGGTGTACGCCACGTTCAGCTTTCTTTGTTTGTGCGGCGGCATTGTTTGACAGTGAGAGGCACGTACCAAATCGACACGATATAAAGGTATTGAAGCGACTGGAATATACGTACACAAGACATAATTTTCAGACAGTTCTCTCGAGAGTTGGGATTCTAAAACAGTCGATATTTGTCAATGCCAGAGGTTTACTGTCCAGCGTTTTATATTAAGGTCGGTCCCAGAAGTAACAAAAAGGGCATTCATTAAAAAAATAATGAAAACCTTTGATGAAAAGAACAATTAATCTATAAATATATAAAATATTATACTGGTCTTCAACCGTTACTAATTTTTTTTAGAATTTATGTAATAGGTGGTCTTTACCTAACAGAATTTTTAATTTAAATAATCTTATTGAGGACAGTTTAAGACAAGAACAATCTAGAAGTGCATTTCAAAAAAGATATCTGACCCTCGCTTCTTATTACGATACATTTACACATTGATAGAATAATGCGTGCCACAGAAAAATTAATTAATCAAGAAAAACCTTTGCTAGAATATGAACATTATCTTTAACAATTATTGGTATGAACCACGAAAATCGCGTTTTACTTGAAATTTTGGAACTGAGTGAACATAGAACAGATTAAATTAATAAAGTTGTTTGAAACGTTTATTGGAACAAAGCTGTTTTCGGAAGTAGCTCAAACTACGAGTTTTGGGATATGGTAATAGTAGCTAAGTCATAAAGCTGGTGATACACTTTATGTTACAAAAAAAATTAAAAATATGATACTGATTCTGAAATACAACTAAAAAAATGCGTTCCGATTTGGTGATATATTTTCCCCTTTTCGAGGGTTTTCCATTTTAGGACGGGTCCTCTGAGTAGAATAGATTATCTCGCATAGTATAGACTATCTCGTATACTATAGACTATCTCATATAGTATAGACCATTGCAAAGAAGTTCGGACCAATACGGGCAGAAAATAAATATTTAGACTTTTAACGCTATATTCACATAAAGGTTTCCGTCGATTTTTCGTGATGAATTTGAGAAACAAAATTGATGTTACAGTTACTAATTAGCAACAAAAACCGACAAATGTTGATGTTATTTTTCATTTTCGTCGATTTTACACCGCTAATTTTTTAGACCTCGATAACTCTTGCCCTATATTTTTAATTGGATACAACGTACGTTTACAATAAGGGGCTGCAAATGGCTTCCGAATTCCTGTTTTCATTAAAACGTAGACCGTCGAAACCCAACACGAAATATAAATCCTCATTTAATACATCATTATCATTAAAAACCTTTCCGGGAAATCCATATGAAATAGATGTTAAAATAAAGGTTTAGAAATAATTAACTTTTGTGGCTTTTGGAGAAATTGCT
This sequence comes from Calephelis nemesis, assembly GCA_002245505.1. NCBI lineage: Eukaryota > Metazoa > Arthropoda > Insecta > Lepidoptera > Riodinidae > Calephelis > Calephelis nemesis. The sequence goes on from NJDD01009276.1 coordinate 20,772, forward strand.
ACATCTTGATAGTGAACACTCAGCTTAACACAGGATCTTATTACAGGGGACAGGAAGTCAACGTAATTATGGGAAAAGGTCGCTGGATGAGGCATTTGTGCCCTGCCCGCTCATTATATCACTCTGGTTAGATAATGGTATTGGAAAACGATTAAGTGACACTTAGAATAGGTGATCGGGAAATTTTATCACTGCTGTTGTTTACAACTCCGTGAGTTTAAAATTGTTGTTTGTTTAAATTTCCATTTCGAGGTTTAAAGGTTCCTAACTTAAATAACAAGCACAATATGTAAACACTTTTAAAACTGTTCTCATTGTTTCTGTTTTAAAAAATGTATCTTCACGCCCCTATCACCAAAAAGGTAGGCAGAGATAGAGTTAGGGTACGAATGACTAGTCAAAAATAGATATCCAATCCTGGGTAACTTTGTTTCTGAAATAAAATTAAAAATTGCACTTTTTTTGTTGCCAATTCCGGGATCCGAACCCGGAATCTCATGAAGACCATGCTGAAATATTTTTAGAAGATGTTATAATTACTGTCTTGTGTACAGGGTGTTAGGCCCAATGTTCAAGTCTATTGGCAACCCTTCCGATTATAACAGGACAATACCAAACTTTCCCAGCACCAACTCGGGGAAAAATACTTACCCTCTGTATTGGAATTATCTGATTGCAGCAGGAATGGGTAAGCTCGAAATAGTATTCTTGGTTATGACCCATTGAACCTATGTCCGCCTCTTACAAGCTGCTAGGTGGAGAGATGATACAATAGGAATCAAAGCAAAGAAAATAGAAAAACCCACAAGAAAAAGAGGGGTGTTATAAGGTGTAATCACACCTTTTAACAACCTTTTTACCCCCTTTTTGACGTGACTGTATGTATCTATCTGTGGCATTATAACGTGTGAACAGATAGATCTATTTCGACGTCGATCGACGTAATCGAAATGGTTCTTAGCTGTGTTATACAATCGAGAGCAAGTAATTATCTTTATTATCTTGAGCGTATATAACTTCGCCTCTGTAGTCTAGCGGTTCAATTGTTGGACTTGACTGCATGAGGTCCCGGCTTCGAATCCCAGGTCGGTGAACAGAAAGAAAATTGAGTTTTTCTAATTTTCTAATAAATAAAATGTTGCTCGGGATTTGAAATGTGCCCGGTTGGCGATGCGCTTGCAACCTGTCACACTGTGGGACTTGGAGTATTTGGCTAATCATGGGTGACTTGTTTGTGTCTCTGTCTACCTCTTAGGGGATATGGGCGTGAAGATGCTGTTTATACGTTTTATTAGTCGTTACAAGATAATTAATTTTAGGATTATTTAAAACCGTCCAACGATTTATATCTACTGTCAATCAGTGGGTCAGCTGTTATTATTTAATTTTGATACGTTTGTTCAGGTTTTCAATAAAGTTTTCAATAAAACCTTCGCTAAATATTATCATTTAATTTTCATGTAATTGAAAACATTCACACACCGATACAAATGTAAACAGTCAAATATTTGTTACGAAATTTCAATTAAAACCAAAAGTTTTGATACGTGCTAGGTTATTTCGGGAGTAATTGTTGGCCAAGGGATGTGATAACCCAATCCCCTGTTTTTGGTAATGGAGTTAAGTTAGACCACCTCGTTGGCCGTGGGGTAATCGTACTCTTCTAACTCTATCGATTAACCGCGAGGATCTGGTTTGATTCCCGATGGGGCACAGATTTAAGTGATGAACATTTAGATGTCTGTATATTAGGGTGTGGGTGCTTACTTAATTTATTTTGGTATCTATTTAAGTATTTCATATATATTAGAATCGTCCTCTAACACCGATAATCTTCTTACTTTGGGGTAAGATTTAATGTGTATTATCACATTCTACTATTTCTATTTATTTGTTTATGATATTGGGAGGTAAGGCAGTGGTGCCAATCCGAGCGAGTCGCTACGAAACTCGTCTAATAAAGCAGATGTCACGGTGTTAGTGACGGTAAGCATAAAACTTATACTGTCACAAATTTCAACAACATCCCACTAGATATATTGACTTTTAATAAAATGATAAACTTCAATTCTGTTTGTCTTTTACTTTCTTTTACGTGATCAAATAACTACTGGACCAATTTCATTCAGGTTTTTATTCAAAAGAATCAGGTTTTATTTAAATTCTATGAAAAGTTTCATGAAACGGTAGCGAAGATATTATCAAAATAAAATTTAAACAGTTGAAGATAATGTCTGAAAACTTTAGATTTTGTATTAGAGCACAATATAAAATCAGTCACAATTTAAAGATGGGACAAAATAGGCGAAGGTATTTTCTTAGCTATTGTAAGTACTAGAAAATAGTTTCCCAATACCGTAATCTAATCAGAATGCTATATAATAAACGAAGATGGGGCCGGATGCTCCATCTGGTGACCCTCATTCCCACAATTACATTGATTCTGTCCCCAATAACCATTATGGTACGTCCAGACCGTCAACAAGTCGCTGAATAATTCATGGATAAGAAAAACTCGTGTAAGGTGTGTCGAATGCATCCGATCAGACTAAAATTAAGACTATGAATAACACACATACATACATTTCTTTACGCCAAGTCGCTTACGAGGTAGGCAGAGATTATCATTATATACACCGTGTAAATGACAGCGTAACGAAAAATGCAACCTTGGATTCCGTACATGATAGACATTATTGTAGTTGGAATTTTGTGTCTTAAATGAATTTTTCAAAAACTTCTGCATTTTTATTGATTTCTCTGTTATCTCATTTATACAATTCAAAGCAATTTGACTTTTATTTAATATCTTATAAATAAGACATTCTTAATTAAAACGGCAATCTAATAAAACAGCGTTTTAGGTCGGCACTTACAGCTCGCAACGCGCGGCTTAATGCTTAATACTTTTTTCGATATACATTGCGGGCTGAAAAACTGCTAAATATTTAACCACTTGTTTCCGACAAAAACTGTTAACAGAATTTTGAAGTCTAATAAGTATTTAAACTACCACAGAATTTTTCGTTACGGTGTCAAATACACCCTGTACATATAAAAATACACCTGTATGTATATGTAACGATCATTGCAGACTTGCCTGGCTTCCTCCAAACTCATTGTCTTAAAATAAGATTTGCGTAAGATTTAAATTTCTTTATCTGCCTTAAAAACAGAAGGCTTTAGTAAGTATATTAAATTAATATTTTTGATTGCATTTAATTTTCGCCTTTTGCGAAAAATTTCTTCAGAAACATTTTTTATTTGAAAGGTCAAACTCGGTTGTAGTTCTTTAAATTTGACATCCGACTTTAGAATTTCAGAAAAATCGAACGAATCTGTTTTAAACGACAAATAATTATAATTGAAGTCTGCTGCTTGCAGATTGACTACATATAAAATTTCACATCTTTAGTACTCACAGAACATTAAGTAAATAATAAGTATCCCTGGACAAGTTACACAAATTGAATCTAACCCCAAAGCAAGCAAATTATATGCTTGTATTATGAGTGTTAGTCAACGATACTAATAAATAGTAGTACTTAAATAGATACCAGAATAAATTTACTAAACACCCAGACTCAGAAATGCAGACATTTAAATGTTGATCACACAAATGCCTGCCTTCGTCGGGAATCGAATCCGAGTTAGGCGTGTACGCTAGCCATATTTTATGAAATAAGGATTGATATATTTTATAAAATGGAAATAATAATGAAATAACTAATCCGTACTTTCCATACATATTATTATTAATGCGTCTGGCTGTTTGACTACCTATCTGTCTGTTGCGCTTTCACGGCTAAACCGGTAAACAGATTCTGATGGAATTTGATATACATATAGATAAGAAACTGATTTCAAAAATAGACTACTATTTTTCAAAATTCAAACCCTTACGGACTATATATATAAATATATATATATAAATAATAATGAAGGATGAGTTTGTATAAAAACTTACCGTACACTGACGAAGTCGCACCTTAACCGTACAATTTTTTGAAGCTGAAGCTTTGCTTCTAAGTGAAAATGTGCAAAGTTGAATAAATATCTCTGTACAATTTTTTTTTAAATAACTTATGTCTAGATATAACAACACAAGTTCTGTTAACTGTGAAGCAGTTTGTTGGCGATGCGCTCAATTACATTTTATAGTTGGTCCAATATATGTTATTTGATCAACTGCGAAAGACACGTGGTTTTTGAGTTATATTTAATAATGCATATTTTTATTGTATTTGGATGTCTACATTAAGTTGTTAATATTAAATACTTGCTTAGAAATATTTGTTTTGCCGCGAGTGCCGTAGACGACAATGTTTAGTTAAGAATACTCAAAGATAAACACAGCGTCTGTTTATATCTCATGCATTAATATTAAACATTGCAATATCTAGTTCATAGTACAAATATTTTATACTAGCTTCGTTTTATGTTTTGCAATTTTATGATTCTACACTATATGTGATACACTAGATGTACCATCTGCTAGACGTAATGATATGATAACAATTAGATTTCTTTCAAATTTAGGCTATCAATCGAAAGAAATTGATGATTGAGGTCCACTAAATCCAAATTGTATAATTTACATATTTATTGTCACACCAAGTCCCTGACAGGGTAAGCAGAGAGTATCCAATGTCAAACCTCACGATCCTTGCAAACCTTTCTGGCCTCTCCACATTTATTACTATTTTCATACAAACTCGCAGGTTTCGGAGACTCATGACACCAGCCTCATATAACACCCAACCGATTTGTTCGTGGAATGTCATTATAAGGCTCCCCGGGTACCTACATCAATTGACATTCGTATTGTACCTATATCTGGTTTGTCAATCTTTCATCTATCATTCTTTCCATATGATCGAACCAGCGGAGCATGCCGTTTCGTATTTTACCACCAAAACTTTCTTTCAATCCCACTCTTTCTCGGATCTCACTGTTACAAATGCGGTTAGCGAGCGCTACGAAAAAGATTTACTGTAGCGCTCAACCGCATTTATCCTAATCTCAAATTTTTTTGACATACTTACCTAACTTTCGCTTCCATATAACAATGTTTAAATAAACATAGAATTTTGCATAACAAGTCTAGCACTTTGACTAAAAACCTCGCTTTGAAATAGCTTACCCAGCGCTCTATCTACAATATTCTTTGCACATACACTCCTTTCTACATCCGCATCGTATCTTCAATCCCTGCTAAAAGCACTACCAATATATACAAATTTATTCAATTTATTCACTTTTCCAAAAGTCCAAAGGTTTTGAAAAATGAAGCTACATACCACTTTAGTTATTGGCCGAGTAATCATGAAACAAAGAAAGCAAAAAAGAACTAAAAATAGATAATACTTAAAGCCTTTCTCTTGTTTGGAATCGATTAAAGTATAATAATTTGGTACTTAGTCGTGTATAAGGTTACTAGTAGGGGAGCCCGCGATGTTAAATGGGTAGTTACTCCAGCGTCGTGGGAACCCATTGCACTTTGTCGATTGAATAGTGGATAGTAAAAGAGGTCATGTGAGGTTTTTCTTTTTGGCGGTGCGTTAACTTTAAGTGTCTAGAAGTTAAACTAACAATTACAGTCATTTCATTAAATGCTCATCAAGTATTAATAATATGTATACCTAATGTGTCTCCGATGGCAGAAATATGTCAATCACACAGCCTACTGTAATGGACAATTAAGATATATGACTTGGTCTTTAAAAGTTTTTGAATCTCCTTCTTCCGTACGTCTTGGTCAAATAATCATCAGAAAAGTAAAACATGCACTTATTGGTATGAAATAAGCTCGCTGTACTTTAAGTTGATTTGCTCGAGTATATTTTGAAGCCAAAAAACGGACAGGTGACAAACACTACATGCGCACTTTGACATAAATATTTGATACATAATGGAGGTGCTTCACTATGGCATAAGGTATCCCCTATATCTTAATCGGATGCGTCTGAGCTACTGCAAAAATCCCCTCTTGGGCTCCTATACCATATTTAATTGTGATAAGATATTCACTCAGTTACGATTATAAGCGTGTGATATGTGTGTGATGCCCTTATGGCTGATTAGACACATTAAACTACGCAAGCGTAAAGTTTTTTTAACCTTTTAAAACTTCTTGTAAAAAATATGTATTTTAACTCATATATGACTAAAATAGCTGCTGCTGTAACTTCTCTTAAGTAAAAATAAAACGTATCTTCAAGCCCATATCCCCAAAGAGGTAGGCAGAGGCATAACAACGCCGCCTACGATTAGCCGAAGGCACATAAAGTCACATAATGTGATAGGTGGCAACCTTATAGTTATTTTTATTAGAAAATTGAAATTTTAAATCTTGTATTTTTTTTGTTGCCCGAACCGGGGATCAACCCGGGACCCCATGAAGTTAAGTCCAACACCTGGACCGCTAGGCCAAACAAGCGATATAGGCTTAAATAATAGAGTTATTTTATACCCTCTCGTCGTCTCTCGCCTCTTACGAACTGCATAGCAGGAAGGATGCCTTAGATAAATAAATGACCAAAATAGACATAGATAGATATTAGAGTGTCTACCTGCACTTTTGAATTCTCTCCTGCATTCATTTGGACAGCCTACAGGTGACGGCATAGTGCTAAATCTTAATATTTTATGCTATTATATCATCCTATATACGTCACCTGGTGGTTCATATCACCCATCTATTTTTAGCATGGGCCTGTATTCTATCTATCTTGCATTCAATACGTTGCAATCATTATTTAAAACAAATGTTTTATGTATATTGTTTACTATATAACCGAATCTTTATTCAGTTTTATTATTTAAAAAGTTAGCATCTAAATTTAAAGATTTTAACTTTGAAATGAATAGATATTTATGCGAAATTTCTTCCCTTTCTTATCTCTTTAGGAACTTCAAAATGTAATCACTGAAATTCAGCGAAAATCGTGTAATATTCTTATATCTGCTTTTTTATTCCATTCTTATTTTAATTCTTTATAATTTAATATAATATTTAAACATATACATTTCTTTAATACCTAACTAGTTTGAGTGTTACTGAATATAATAAAATAATAATAAATATTCCTGGACAAGTCACACAAATTGAATCTAACCCCAAAGTAAGCAAATTATATGCTTGTGTTATGGGTGTTAGTCAACAATTCTAATACATAGAAATACTAAATTAAATACCAGAATAAATTTAATAAACATCCAGACACTAAAATACAGACATCTAAATGTTCATCACATAAATGCCTGCCCCCGTCGGAATTTGAACTCGAGTCTCGCGGTAGGTCGGTGTAGTTAGGCTACAAAAGTTAATACAAGTGAACGAGCTATTAAACTTAGTGTTTGTGCAAAAAAAATACCACACTTTTAAGCTACCTTACCTTACCCAAATTTAAGCACAATAAATAGTATTAGCGGTGGTATCTGATCGAGCTGGCTGTTTACGCTCTGATGGTGTTAATAACTAATAGGGTTTCCACACGGATTAAAACATTGGTTTGCATCCGTGTGGAAAGTAAATTTGAACCAAAGTTTCCAACAAGATCACCTTGTGGAAGGCATGATTACAACCGTCTGAATAACGGTTAACACCTTAGAATTGAATCAACAGACGTTGTCCTTTCTCAACTAGGGACAGTTGTCAATAAGTAAAATTGATATTTTCGTGAAGTTTTCTCAAATTCTTCGCAAATTTGTTTACTTTAATTAGAACCTTCTCTTGACAATATTTAACATAACAAACCAAGAAAAAGTGGAATTGTTCCATTTCTTCACAAAATTATGTCAAAAAGGCTATTATACGGTCTCAGAGTATTTGGAAGATGAACATGCTTGGTTTCAATCTCCCACTGCAATTTGTAATGTAATTTTTTGTACCTTTTATTTAAGTTAAAATCAGATTGTAATTAGTATTTTTAATTTAGATTATATTGTAAATATTATTATTGAAAAATAGACAAGCCCGCTCAGTTTCTTTCGCCGGATCTTCTCAGTGTGAGGCCGCGATTCCGATCCTGTGGTAGTTTAAGAAATGTCGACGCGCACAAATACCACTTGTATGTTTCATATGAATAAAGATTATTCTGATTCTGATTCTAATTCACGTGATAATAGCCAAGAGAAATAAGGATTCATTTTTATATATAAAAACAGATACAGATTGGGAGATAATTGGCACAGTTGATATACGGCCAATGTTAATAATGTTTCTCTAAAGATGGATTTCCAGCAATCTAGATAGCTACGTATCCGACGGCCTATCCTATACGTAATTTTCATACTTATCCTGTACACAGATATGTTATTGGCAAGCGATAACATAAAAATGGATCGAAATATCAATCTTGTACATCAAGTTTTGGATTAGGATTGATTATTAATATTGGCCGTAAGTCTTCAAATGAAGTCAAAATAAACGTAAGGGGAACACTTTGCAACTAGGTAGCAGAATCTGCAATTTGTATTGACAGCATCGCAAACTATCACTACAGCTTTGACACCCAATACAGGTCAGGTTTTGTTGTCAGTTTTAACACAGATATTTTTTTTAATGAGTAATGTATTGCTAACCTCGCGGTTTTTACGACTTCACCAGACTGTCTACTAGTCACTGAATTTTGTTTGAATGGTGGTCTCCTCTGTCGAGAGGCATGTGAATTTTTGAATTTTTGCCAATTATAAGTTTCAAATACTCGTTTTTAATCTGTTATCTGTAATAATAGTATTTGATGTTTACGGGAAATCATAAATATTGTTTAAATAAATAAAAGCCCTGTAACATGTATTTAAATTTATCAAGTAGCGGAGTTCTTATCCGACTTAGTAACTAATGGTTTTTTACTGCGAGGATAGAACGAAGTCTAATAGCTTAGGAAAAACGTCGTTATCTGCGGGCTTCAACTTTTTGAAATCCTCGCTAAAGACGGCTTCTGTGGAACGTTGACTTTTTCTAATATATTACTTGTTAAAGGCAGCTTTTAAGGAAATTAGATTTCTTTAAAGTGAATTAAATAAAACTTTCTTTACTTATCTACTTTTCTGTAGAACTAATGATAGAATGAATCAGAATTTTGTCAAGGGTTTATTTGTAAAGAAGATTATTCATTGTTCGCTTAAATAATATAACTTCATTTTTAATGTGTGTGTCTTCATTTCATTATTGTATTTCCAAATTATAAAAGTAATAGAAAACATTGTTATACTAGTTAGTAGCATATATTATACTCGTTTTTACTCACGGCTTTGCTCGCGCTAAAAAGTATTTTTCTGTTATTTTTACTACCTCCAGTTCAAATCAAACTTCATTATAATTAGTTAGATAGTTTTCGCGTGAAGGTGCAACAAGCAGTTTGCTTGTTGCACCTTCACGCAAGTTTTTACATAAGTTGTAAGTTTTTACATTCGCCTTTATTATGTGGATAGAGATTTTTTATGACGCTGGTTATATTGGTACTAATATACATATATGCCACGAAGGTGTCCACGAGGAGTTCAGAAAATTTGAAATCGTCCCGTGCCAAGTCATTTTTTAACCCATAGCAAGAGTGGTTCTAAAAATTTGACATATTGGTGTTGTGTGTGTGTCTGGACCAATTTAATTTTGGTTTTTTATAGCTGACTTGAATTAAGATGGTTTGTCTACATTACGAGTACATGTAGGTTTTGTGTGTGTGTGTGTGTGACTTCATAACCTTAGAACAGATGAACCAATTTCGGTCCGTTTTTTTTTTTAATCTGAAGTGATTATGATATGTGTCTTAGCCACATTTTATATTTGGTGGGATTTAAAAAAATAACAATTTTAGGATATATTCAAAATTTCATCAAACATAACATAAAGCTACAATATCCAAACACATTCACAAAACTTTTACAAGCCGAAACCTTTGTTTAATGTTAGTGTAATAAATAATAAAATAAATATATCTGGACAAGTAACACAAATTAAATAGAAATACTTAAATGGATACAAGAATAAATTTAATAAACAAGGAGACCCGGAAATGCAGACATCTAAATTTTCATCACAAAAATGTCTGATAATGGGCGTGTTCGGCCGAATTAAGTACTTACTAAACTTAGTAAGCCAGTAAGCATAAAAAATTTAAAGTCTTACAAGCTGACTGTAGCGCTTTTCGGCGAGGACAGACTTACTGGCTTGACATAACACAAAATACACAACACAATAAGCAAAATGGCGTCGTATATTAAGCCATACTTACTGCGTTAGCACTTATTTTGTGTCCCGGCCGAAAATTTTGTAAGCATAGTAAGTGACTTACTAAATTTAGTAAGTACTTACTTCAGCCAAACACGCCCAATGTAAAGCCAAAAATGACATAAGCCGGTCAAACAGATGTTGCTTCCTACTTCTCAAACATTCCATTTTATTTTCTGTCCATCGGCTATAGTTATTCGAGCTTAAAAGATTTTTAACCAACTTATAAAAAAGCTTGAGGTAATACAAATTTTAGACAATTTTCTATGTATGTTAATCGATTACGCCGAAGTTTCTGAACTGATTTTATTAAGTAAGTTTTTCTATAGGCACACTTAGCTAGAAAAAGCCTTAACCCTTGCTTTGAATACTTGCAAATTATTTGAATTGTTAGTTTACTATAGTAGATTACATCTACATTATTTTAATAAAAAAAAATGTCTTCACGCTCACATCCCCGAAGAGGAAAGCAGAGGCACAACCAGGCCACCCACGACTATCAACTAGAACTAGAAACTAAGTCTCTTAATGTGGCAGGTGGCCAGCCTATCGCCAACCGGTCACATAACCAATCCCAAGCAACATTTTCTTTAGAAATTTGGAAAAACCAAGTTTTTTTGTTGCCTGACGACCCGGGAATCGAACACAGGACCTCTAGAAGTCAAGTCTGACGTCAGACCGCTACATCACTGAGGTGATAATATTTTAATACATCATTTGATTATAAAAGAAACAAAGAATCCTCGAAAGCCTGAGTTTTATAGAAACTTGGCAAAAATACTCAAATTGTTGCTTCATTTTATCTTTCGCGAAAAAAAATTAAATTCGATTATTGACATCAAAAAGAATAAAATAATTAGTACCATTTCTCTTGTCCTGACAGCGTTACGGACTTGGGCTTGTAATTAAGTTATAATGCAAGCCGACACGCCCGATTTGCATAGTTAAAGTCAACAATCGATTAAAATACTTATACCGGAATAATAAAAATCTGTAACTGAATGTATGATAAGCTGAACTTTTTATATAATAGTCCTTTGTGATTGAAATGTACACGGCAAACTAACGAGATGGTTGGTAATTTGTATATTAGTATACTAATTACAAATCATCGAGCGGGCCAGGTCCAGGACTTGACTGCATGAGGTCCCAGGTTCGATTTCCGGGTCAGACAACAAAAAGAAAATTTGTTTTTTTTTTTCAATTTTCTAATAAAAAAAAAGTTGCTCGGGATTGGTTATGTGCCCGGTTGGCGATAAGCTTGCCACCTATCACATTGTGGGATTTAGTGTCTTCGGCTAGCCGTGAGTGCCCTGGTTGTGCCTCGGCCTACCACTTCAAGGACATGGGCGCTAAGATACTTGGTTACTTTGGTATTGTGTCGGTGCTGTTTACACTCGCTTTCGAGTAATCCGTCATGTCATGTTGCCTTATGACATTTTATATGTCTAGGGTGATTAATTTCGCTAGATACTAGGAAAGTACTGTTGGCTTAAAGTATGGAGTTGTTCCTAATGTCTCCTTTCTTTTCCCAAATGGTATTAATTGATATTGACACAGGTGACCGGTCATTGAGTAATACGCTGTCCTAGAGCTCAATCTCTAACTACATACCTAACTAATTCTAACTTTATACAAAAGTATTACGTTTTATCGAAATATTTGTAACAACAATCCTTTTGGAATTGAAATCGACCTTTACTCATTTTAAGATAGTAGGTGGTAGACTGGTATATTGACTTGAATGATGCTATTTTTTATGCCCGACCTATCATACTGTAGGGCCTTCGGCTAACTACGGGAGCCCTAGTTGCATCTCTGCCTAAGATACGGACGAATGAAATGAAAATATGTTTTTGTTTCATATATACCATAAAAGTTGGCTGTAATGCTACACTGATACAATTCTAAAATGAAAATAATTTTAAAGCATCTTTTATTATGCTTGTTTTGTTCTGTATATGTTCCCTTTGAAAGAACTTGCCAATTAACGAACTTGGCCTTTGTACTTAATATATACAATGAAATGTGATATGAATTTGTTGGGGCGCTTCGGCAAACATACCTAATTAATGGAGTTCATACGGAACTTGCATTAAGACAATGAGGAGTTCAAAATCACCATAATTTTGTAGGAAAGTTTTATTTGAATCGTTATTCATTATTATTCATATAGAGTACTGTTCTCAACTCTGGGCAGGGCCTCCTATCTATCATCTACAACTGTGCTTTTCCGAAGACTTTTCTTACCGCGCATAACACCTATGTGAAATCAGTTACAAAGGACGGTATTCCCAAACGATTAAGACTTAGGAACATTCAAGAGAAGAGCATACTCATTCCTTAAAGTTTGGCGACGCATCTATAATTCTCCTGGTATTGCGGATGTCCGTGGACGGCAATGAACACTTTCCGTCAGGTGACTCTCTTACTCGTTTGCCTATTCTTGTATATAAAAAAATTTTGCTTTGGTGTGACGTAATCCATTACCGAAATTATTTAATAATTAAGATGAATAATGCTAGATAATTTCAATAGATGATTTGACTTGGCTATTGCGTCTATGCTCGTCATTGTCGTTTTTTTTCTGAAGCGTCAGTAGCTGATAAACTTGCACACGTGGCCTACAGTACCGACCACAAGATTGCGGAGCACTAGTAATACCTTATGTAAACGTGACAATTGCGTCTTACATCATGAGAACTGTTTACAAATCTGATATATCTGCCATAGACATTTTGGTATTCCTTAGACATTGGCCCAAAATACTGGCCCGATGTGTAGAGGCCTACCTATGTTAGCTATTGATAAGGCAGAATATATAAATTGGCAATGCGTGACGTTAACAACTTCCATCACAATATAGAAATATTTTTTGTTTTAAAACCTTTGTCCCATGTCTTCTACGGCTATTATGCCTACATGATGAGATGACGCACTTACTACATAGATACCTTCAAGCGAGCCTTTTCATATTGGATTCTTATTTTATGGCTTGATCAAGGGGGAATCAGCCCCGTGATCAAGCCCCAAAATAAGAGCTATTGCTGTTGCTATCTCCTGTGACCAACAGAAACACAATGGAGATAGCAATTATAAAACACGTCATTTGACAACTGTATGATGTACACTTTATCCAATAATCATCACTAAAAAGATACTGAATAGCCCAGCTGGGCCCAAATTGTACTGAGGCATCAAAATGTATTGCCACCGCGATACGTCATTTATTAATTATTAAAGAAAATGATTATAAATCAACCCTTAAAATTAATCATTATTAAAATATGCCCGATTTTATTACTTTAAAAGCAAATGAGAACTTCTCAGTTTACAAGAAAAGTTTTTATCTAAAAGGCGATAAAATTATCCTTGAAAGTATTAGCGTTTCAGAAATTAGCGAGATTACAGGACTAATAAAAAAGGGATGTTAATTTTCAGAAGACCTGTTTATTTTTAAACAAAATAAACGAGGGACTTTTTATATGTTTAACCACGCATTATTATATATAAGAGATTGTCCAATTTTGATAATTGTTTTATACTTAAGGTTGTCTCATGTAAATTTTACGGAACTTGGTTCAGCGCTTTTCAAGTTACAATTAATAATAGGAAAGTAGTAGTACTATTTAAATTATGCCCTTCGGCTATATTCGTCAAGCTTCGGAAATTCCAATGTATCTTTAAAATACATTCTATATTATATATCTATTTATAGAGTTGCTATTACATAATTGATTTAGATTAGGTCAGCCAATTTAAAAATAAAACTGTAAAATGTACAAAGAGTAAAAAATGTGAAGCCGAAGTGCATAACTTAAGTAGTAATTGCGTTAAAAATATAACAAAATTATTATAGGACAAAGACCACTTTCCATACAAAGTTTTCACTAGAACAAATATGCATTGAGTAATTCTTAATATACTACAATCAATCAATATCTCTGAATTCAAATTTGTATAACGAACATTTTCTTTTTGAGTAGTTTAAATAATTAAATAAGTGAATTTAAATTATAAATATGAATATTCAAGTATGACATCTTTCCTAAGAAACCTAACCTGCTTAGTAAAGATTTCATACCTACTTGAATACATTAATACTATTCAAATGGTGTTAAAATGCTTACTGCTACTGTCTTCCGATAAATGAGCAACTTTTGTAATTAACAAACATATTATGTAAACGGAATTTGACATTACCACATTTTTTTTTTCAATGAAATACTGGTATATTGCTAAACATTTTTAAAGCATGAAGCTATATCACATCTGGAGATTATACTTCTAACACCTGTTGTTGCCAAACAATTATTGACTCTCCCTAATTTGCTGGCCTAGTATAATAAACATTTTATAATCATGAAGCTATATCGCTACGGAAGATTACACATCTAACAAACACCTGTCCTTGTTACCAAATATTATTAAACATTTTAAAGCATGAACCTATATCGCTATTGAAGATTACACTCCTAACAACTGTTGTTGTTGCCAAATGTTATTGACACTCTCTGATTTGCTGGTCTCTCTTTGACTTTGTTAATTGACTGGGAGAGACACCCTGAAAGAGAAGTCGCTAAGAAAGTCAGAAATATTAAAAAATGGCATCAGTAGAATTACTCTTGAATCTCGATACTGGAATGGTATACTCCACACGTCATAAAATGACATACTCGATTCCAATTTCCAATGTCATGCAATATTGGAAATTGGAATAGAGTTTTAAGAGTAACCTTACAGGTGTTTTATTGACATTTTTTTTGCAACTTGCGCAAAGCACATAATAATATTTTGGAGAATTAAACGTATCCAATCTTAACTCTTATCATAAATTTTAAAATGAAAGTGTTTCATGAGTAGTTCCGTCAAAGTTTGTCAGAAAAATAATTTATGCTTTTACCATGAACGGAATCTTAATGTTGCTTTTTAAGATATATTAATTAGTGAGTATCCGTTAGATACTTATATTGTGGCATTTCATAAAAAAATATTGTGTGAGTGAGCTAACAAACATACGGATGTCCTGATGATGAGCGACAAGCAATGCCTAAAGACATCATAGACTTTATACGTCCGCCACTGTCCTGTGTTGCCGTTCATCTACCACATCTGTAATAAATATAAATTAATAAAAAACCCAGACATGTTACACAAACTGAATGTAACCTAAGTAAGCAAATTATATGCTTGTATTATGGGTGATGGATACATAGAAATACTTAAATAGATACCAGAATAAATTTAATAAACACCCAAAACCGGAAATGTAGATATCTACATGTTCATAACACAAATGCCTGCCCCCGTTAGGAATCGAATCCGAGCCTCGCGGTTGGTCAGTGTAGTTAGGCGTGTACGCTAGCCACTCGACCTGCGACGATGAAAACTTACCTGAAGATGAAGATATTGTTGTGGACACTAAAGATTTTAACGGTGGATTGTCACCCTGTTCCCTAACAATATTTTCTAAATAATTATATAAACTAAATCATTAAAATATAATTGTACATATAATAATGATTTATATATTTTTGTTGCAGGTAATATTATGGAGGTAGAAGAAAATACATTAAATTAAAACTGTTGTACCTAATCTCAATCAATTTTATAATAATCTTGCTGAATTTCAATTCACAGTTATGACATTTTATTTTAAATTATAAAAGCGCATACACATTAAATATTTAGTAAGTACATCAAATACGGGGTATAACAAGTAGTGAATATAATTATGGTATTTATTGACTTTAAATAAATCGTAATATTCTAGATTCTTGTCACTATCGAGTTGGACTTTTGGAGTATTGATTTTTGTAGTGGGTAGCCGCTAAACTTGCTTATGCAAGTGACCACGTTCAAGTCGTAGGTTAGCAACATGTCACTTCAACATTTAAGCTGTAAGGGCGCGAGATCCCTCTAAATTTTTGTTTCTCCCTTCCCTCTAAATAAATGATAAAATATTCCCTGAAAGCAATATATTGTGAATATATCTTATACAATGAAAAAATAAATCGATTTACAAGAGAACCATGAGTTGCCAGAAGATTGTGGTTTAAGATGATTGATGTACACGAAGGTACCGACTAAGCATAAAGTGGTCCGTAAGGTATCTATTAATCAGGGATTATGCAGCCATTTCAATAAAAATCATTTGTATTTTTCTATACATTTGGACTTTACATTGTTCATGGTACAACTAGCCTACCCGATGAATTTTGTACAATTCATTCTCGATACTTTATATTTTATAACAACCCTAAATGGGACTTGGCGTAAAGGTATGTACGAATATGTATGTATAGGTAAGATGACCTGGACGTTTACATGTTTCTTTATAGTCCAAATTTCAAGTCATTTGGCCATTTTAAACTAAGTAATGTTTATCAATAATTTCTAAATTACAAAACTTATGTCTTAAAAAAATATACAGGTCGATCAGTAAATTATAATATATTAAAAAATCCTATCACATTGTGGGACTTAGTGTCTTCGGCTAGTCGTGGATGTTCTGGTTGTGCCTCTGCCTACCTCTTCGGGGATATGGGCGTGAAGATACTATTTTTTTATTAAAAATGAAAGGAATAAATGTAATGAACTACGCGTTAATGCATAGTTGGCAAATTTACATTTTGGTCTCTCCTCCACGGGAACCTTTTTACTAATCAGGACATAAAGTTCCTCAGAACATAAAGTATCTACCTGTCAAATCCCGTAAAATCAGTGTAGTGGATTCGACGTTAATCGAGGTCAGAATACAGACAGACAGAAAGACAGACACTCAAACAGACAGAAAAAATTCTAAAATTGCTAGAAAGGTGTTTTGCTGCCCATTTTTAGTTAACTGCTCTTATTTTTAATAGATTCAATGTACAAAATTCACCCTTCTACAACTTTTATTTTAAATATAAAGACATATAGACGTTTTTTGGACGTATTTTTGTGGTACTTAATGTCTTCGGCTGGTCGTGGCTGCCCTGGTTGCGCCTCTCCCTACCTCTTCGGGGATATGGGCGTGAAGATACCTTTAGATGTTTTTTTTTAAGAAACTACCACTTGTGTACAGGATAAATTCGTTGATTGAAAACAAATAAAGAAATTATCTGAATGTTAATATCAAAATGGAAAAACGCCAGTTAAATTTGTACTATACTAAAGATTGATTGAGTACCAGTGTTTATTCATCTAATAGTAGATGATACATAAATACGGGGATAGCACGTATCTACCGAGATGAATATTTTAGAATACTATTTAAATACACAACGATATCGCCTCTGTGGCTGAACGATCCAGGTGTTGGACTTTACTTCATTTAGTCCCGGGTTCGATTCCTAATTCCAATTTTCTAATGAAATATTACTTGGGATTGCATACTATGTGCTCGGTTGGCTAAAGGCTTGCCACCTATTACATTGTGGGACTTAGTTCGCCTAGTCATGGGTGGTAGTTCCTCTGCCTACCTCTTTGGGCAAATGGACGTGAAGATACTTTTTTAAGACATCATAATTTTTAATCCAAAATTAATGTATAAAATATATTACAATACAAAATAATGTTTTATATGTATGTTTTTGTATGTTAGGATTCAAGTGGAGTGGTCAGTGGGCGGCGCTTTCCACGTAACGATTTATCCTCATAATGTCCTATTCTTGGAATGTCAACTTACCTACCAGATTTATTTTCTTTCCGGAAGCTGAATTCTAAGAAAGCATTATTTCCAGGATGTTCAGTTACGTGAAAGTCAAGTATACAATTATTACAGAGAATAATATTTGTCTTGTCAAATTGAAATCTGATTAAAATACGACGAAAAATCTTTAGAAAATGTGCGCATTTTACTTGAACATGGAAGTTTAATGTGATTGCAAAAAAAAAAGCAATATCTCTGTTCACCCCATTTTATAGTCTTCGAATAAAGTGACGTCAACTGGTCGATATTGTCAATATTGTCAATTAGTTCATCTTTGTAAAATTTTTTCAGTAAACGTTAAATCCTGCTAATATTTATTTGATGTTTTCCATCGTCAGCGCTTGGTAAAACTTACAAATATGTATTCATATTTTTAAAATAAAGTAACACTTGTACTGTTTCACACATCACTTCTAATTTTACTTTGTAAACAGCCTACCGGTTTCGCTTATAACATCATCATCAGGGCTAAAACTTACACTACTTACTTACTTAGTTGTATGTAGTATGTATGTATGGATGTTTGTTACTCTTTCATGCTCGAATGGCTGAACGGATTTTTCTGAAATTTGGAACACAGGTCGATTGTAACCCGGATTAACACAATATAGGCATCGACTATACATCCCAATAGACGCCTATTCTTTATAATTTTGCTTTGAAAAATTTCAGTCAAATGTTTGAGATGCGGGGAAGTGCGGAACTGCTTTTTTATTGGCCCTTGCTATGTCAAAACGTCATATTTATAAATAATAAATAAATAATAATAAATAAATAAATAAATAAATACCCCTGGACAAATCACACAAATTGAATCCAACCCCAAAGTAAGCAAATTACGTGCTTGTGTTATGGGTGTTAGTCAACGATACTATTACATATAAATACTTAAATAAATACCAGAATATATTTAATAAACACCCAGACCCGGAAATGCAGACATCTAAATGTTCATCACATAAATACCTACCCCCACTTACACGTCACTAACATCGTGACATCCTACAAGGTGGTAGAGTTTTGCAGCGACTCGGCCGGTTTGATTATCTATATTTGACACCAGAACGTCAATGCTTGCCGTTGACATGTTACTGGTCGGAGAGTAATGTAGCCGGTTAACTTACTTTTGCTTGAAGCTTAACATCCCAGCCTCTGGTTGGCAGCGCACAATTACCAACTTTGGTGTTTCTAGGCGGCGTGAATTTCTTACCATCAAGAAATCCGTTTGCTTATTTGAGAAAATATAGGATGAACTTGACATGCTTCTGGCCAAGTCGTACTTGTTATACCCAACCCATCTTATTAATAAACACAGAGTAAGTACGCTAAGGTTCAGCGTGGTATTATAGTCTATACTATAATTTCAACTGAGTTTTACTTCCACGTTAGTCCACGTTTAGTAATAAGGGGGAAAAAATATTTTGTGCTCAAGATAATTGTTTTTGCTATGTCATAGTACAGCTAATCAAGTTTTTTTACAATTTCCCTGAGTTTCAGTTGTTCTCGTTTTACTTACCTAAGATTTGACCTATGTTGTTTAATCTAGAGATTTCGTCATTTAAATAATAATAATAATATTAAATAATAAATATCCCTGGACAAATTACACAAATTGAATCTAACCTCAAATAAGCAAATTATATGCTTGTGTTATGGGTGTTAGTCAACGATATTAATACATAGAAATACTTAAATAGATACCACAATAAATTTAATAAACACCCAGACCCGGAAATGCAGACATCTAAATGTTCATCACACAAATGCCTACCCCCGTCGGGAATCGAACCCAAGCCTCGCGGTTCGTCGATGCAGTTAGGCGAGTACAATAGCCACTCGACCAACTAAATGGTATTAAAGTTGTTTTATTTCTAAAATGTTTGATCAAATGACTGTAGCTATACGATATATTCCCCGTGTTGGTCAACGTCCGCTAAGTGACATAGAACATCTGCTTCTCTGTCAGGCACGTCGTAGCAGGCGAGCACTGCTTAAAATATAAGTCATCACTAACAAGGCCGTTGGTGGTAGAGTGCTGTCCAACAACTTGCCCCAGTAGAGATCCACCGCCAGACCTATTTCTGCGGCCATAGTTGTTTAGTCATGTTCCGGCCCGAAGGGTAAGGTAGCCAGTACCTAGACTTGCACATTAAGCCTAATATCCCGGCCACAGTACAACAACCCACCTGTGACGTCTATAGGCCAAGGTAATCTCTCACTATCAGGAGAGCCGTGTGCTTTTTCGCTGACCTGTCACAAAAAAAACCTGTTACCCTATTACACATACATACATACATACATACATACATACATATCTTCACGCCAAGTCCCTTACGGGGTAGGCAGAGAGTATCGAGTGCCAGACCTCACGATCCTGTTAAATCTGTCTGGCTTCCTTCACATTCATTACCCTTTTCATACAAACACGGAGGTTTCGGAGATTCTTGACACCACCACGGATAATATTCGATTGATCTGATCGTAAAATGTCAGCCTTGGTCTCTCCGGGTAAATGTATCCATCCACATTCACATTGTACGAGTATATCTGCTTTGTCAATCTTTCATCTGTCATTCTTTCCACATGACCAAGCCAGACCTATCCTATTTACATTATAAATGCGAAAGTTTTTCCGTTTGTTTGTTTGGTTTGTTTATTTATTACTCCTTCACGCAAAAACTGCGGAACAGGTTTTCATGAAATTTGCTACAAATATGGAAGGCAACTTGGATTAACACATAGGATAGTTTTAATCCCAAAGCAATGTTGCTGTGGGACCACATGGGCAACGCCGCGGACAACAGCTAGTATTTAATATTTTCTGATAATTTTTCAAAGATATGGACTTCATATATTAGTTTCAAGATGATAATGCAGTATATTTAATTAAGAAATCGATAGTTATAACAAAACGGTTAATGACAGTTGTCTTACTGTAAATATATTACATTAATATCTAGGTACGAGTATTACAATGATGATATTCAAAGCTGCGAATATATCAGCCTTAAGACGGTCAAGTATGACAAATGGGATGGCTGAATGGATTTATTCAAGTCCATCTCCACAAATGGTAGTATTAAACATGTCGAGACGAGTTTACACCCTGACATTTGTTACTACGGGAGCTGTCGCTTTGGATCATAAATCTATCTTTTTCAAGACAAGAGTATTCATGTTTGATGTTTAAGAAGGCTTATTATTTGTAAGACGTTTTTAATTACTGGCCATTTTGTTTTATTTTATAATCACAGGGAAACGTACAGCTAGTACTATTAATAAAACAAAAATATCTAACATATGGCCAATTACGAGTAATAGCTAGTTATTATTATATATACACTCATTATTTTCACATTGATAAAAAAATTAAAATGTAATCTTAATTAACATACATTCGGTCACAATTACCAATTACGTAATTATTATTGGAAGTCCAAATTTAATATCTAGAGTTGACTGGGTCTCCTTTCCCAAAATAGATTTAAATGCAACACATATTCCTTTTTCATCAGAAGTTAATAATTTGAGCATTTTTATCGATAATAGATTATCGTGTTCTGTGCATATCAAGGAACTCAGTAGTAAAATCTTTGCATCAGCTAATTCATTGAATCGTCTTAGAAAATTTCTCCCCATATCCACTAAAATTGTGCTCGCACAATCCTTGCTTCTTCCTATCCTCGATTATGCAGATGCTTGTTATATGAATTTGACTGAAGATCAATTAAATAAACTAGAGCGTCTTCAAAATGTTGCCATTCAGTTCACATTTGTACTTAGCAAATATGACCATGTTTCCGATTTTCGAACAAAACTCAGGTGGTTACCAATTCGCCTTCGTAGGAATGCGCATACACTCAATCTTTTATTCAGTGTTCTTTTTAATACCAATACTCCGGCCTATCTTAAAGAGAGGTTTATTTTTCTTAATGAAGATAACGTTGGTCAACGTCATTGCAAAAGATTTTTGTTAAAGATTCCGGAACATAAAACTAAATTCTATAAACATTCGTTTACAGTACGGGCTATTAAGCTATGGAACTTACTGCCTGTTGAAATATGACAGGCAGAAAGCAACTATGGGTTTAAGAAGATGGTAAAGGAGTTTTACCTGAATACTTTAGCACCAAATTTATAACTGGGAAACTTGGAAAATGTTCACTACCTATTAATGTGCATAATTTTTTTTATTTGTTTGTTTTAACTTTAATTTATAATTTAAACACTTGTTTTAAGTTAAGTTAAGTTTCAGTTATTGTACCTTCTCCTTATTTTAATGTATTTATCTTCTAAGCGTTGGTTGTTTGGAAGAGATCGCTTGTTAGCGATAAGACCGCCTTTTGTATAAAATATGTTTTTATAAATGTAATATGTAACAATTTCATGTTTTAGTTGTACAATAAAGAGTTTATTATTATTATTAATAATAATAATTACCACGGAAAAATATAAATCAATTAATGTTTATTACTCTCACGATATGAATAAATTATATATTGTTTTTGTTCACAACGGATGAAAGTTTAAATAATTGTCTTATTTTTCATTGGTGTACCAAAAGCACACTCTATATCAGACATCGCTCCAGATTTCAATTTCTTAAACTGCTGCTGTATTCATTCAAGCAAGTTATCAAGCACTGTCATATACAACTCACACGCCTCACTTAAGGGTAAAGCTGTTGTTGTAGGTGGTAGTGGTGGTGGTGATGGTGGTGGTGGTTGTAGGAGATGTCGATGAAGTCATGGGTGTCACCATGGGACTCACAGGTAAAGGTTTTTTTCTACCGTTGCTTTTATTATGGTAATTATCATCCCCACCTCTGGGTAACTAAACGGTAATCTCCAATCCCTTCTCATCGGTAAGCCCTTGTTCATATATATCAGATGACCACGTTTGATAAGTATAAATCATTTTTAAACTTCATCTTGAATGAAAGTTGAAATATCTTATTAATTACATCTTACACAAAAGTAGTTTACATGCAGTATTGCAAAAACGCAGGTTAAGAGGTGTGTTTTTATCCGCGCCACTAGTAATTACTACAGTCTTCCGCAGATATTTTAATTTTCGTCTTGTATACATATCATCGACACAATAAAATTTTCCAATCCAATTTGGTATTATGTTATCCTTTTTCATTAAAGATAATAATTCTTTTTATCGTTTTAAAGTTTTCATAAGACAAATGACTAAAGTTCCAATCTACATAAAGGGCACATTTCTTGTTACAATGTCACTAGTACTATCTGGTTGTAAATTTAACATAACCACCAATGAAATTAAATTTAAATCAATCATCTTACTTGATTTTTTGGTTTGGTTGGACGTTTGAGTTAAACTAAACTAAATGTGTGAAGGCCAGGTGTCTATCCTTAGGCTAGACAGTTTGGTCAGAAGCCATAAAAATATACTACTTGCTTTAAAACACAGAAAATTTCGAGCTTCAAATATTGCTAGAAAATCTTTGTCAAAATCAAGTACCAACGACGGTTTCTTCGTATTAAATTTTAAAGGAACGTTATCCTCATCAATATTTATCACATTTGATGAAAGCCAGCCTAGGGTAAGAGTGACAGGAGTGGTCGACCTAGGTGCCATATAGTGGTTGCCTAATAATAAAATTTGACAAACAATTTTTACCCAGAAAATTTTGTTGGCTCCTAGACCCGCAATAGACACCCATTTTCA